>JAOTOM010003061.1:0-133091 GCA_034440615.1 Ashinkailepas kermadecensis | reverse complement strand
GGAGTGTAATTGTTCCCGTGTGGTATTGGTCAGCGTATGGTTACGTAGCGGTGGATAATGGGATGGGGGTTATTTATTGACATAAGCACGGAAAGGGGCATAACATATAAGAAAACAGGTATGCGAACACGTTATAGTGGTGTGTTTTATGATGTGGCTGTGTTGCACCAATTTATGGACGGTTTTTGATTCAGCTCACATTCGAAGGAACCGTATCAGTTTAGGACTTACTAGCCACCGAATTTGCGGTTCATATGCGCTCAATGGGTGTGAGTGACTGGCGCCGCCGCTGCCACGGACTTAGGACAGGGGGAGGGTTATGATCGTTTTGGGTTCATTCTTTTCATGCAACGTCCAAAGTCGTAACAATGTTAAACTTCACGTTTGGAGAACACGCCCACCCCTCCCCCTTTGGCGTCGCCCATGGGGAGTGGTAGCGATAAACGCCCTTGTGGTTAGGTTAGCCGGTTACAGTCTTCGAAGTGTTGAAGGCAGACTACCCCTGCAGGTGTCGAATGATCATAACGCGCATGAGAGCTAGATACATGTTTCAGTTTAGTCACTGTCCCGACGTGTACGTGAGTTATTGTTTTGACACCGAGACATGGACTGGTGTTTGTTTCGACACGACCTTGGCGGTAGCGTGAGCGTCAACACTGGAAGACTCGTTGGATGGTTGTGTCGTCGCTGGCTGCTGGCGGTGACGAGGCAGACCGACAATGCGTATTGGAGAGTTGTTCTCGCGCTGTTTCTGTGGTGACCTTGGCCCGGGCGGTCTAGGGGTAGGATGCTCGTCTCACAATCGAAAGATTGTGGGTTCGAGTCTCACCTGTCGCTACTCTTCGTCCGCGACCAATCGGCGTGAAGATTGGCGACGCCGTATGACTCAACGGTCGACGTGTCGTAAAAACCAATAACTAACTAACTTGGTCCGGGCTGGATTGTGCTGGCGAATCTGGCGGGATGGCTGCATGGGTGCTGGCTTGTGAATGTAGTGCGTTTGCCAGGTGGTTGTCCCAGTGTCGGTTGGCTTGATGGCTGTTTCAGTACTGGTTGGATGACTGCGGGCGCTGGCCTGGAGTTTATCTTATTGGTTGGGTTGGTTTGTCTGGTGGTGTTGGTTGGGTGGCTGTACTGGCGCTGGCCGAGTGGTTTGTCTCGGTGCTGGTTGGATGACTACTGGCGCTGACCGAGTGATTGTCTCGGTGTTGGTTGGATGACTGTACTGGCGCTGGCCGAGTGGTTGTCTCGGTGTTGGTTGGATGACTGTGCTGGCGCTGGTCGGATGGTTGTGTCGGTGTTGGCTAGATGACTACATGGTCGCTTGCCGGGCGGTTGTTCCAATGCTGGTTTGATGGCTTCACGGGCGCTGGCCGGATGGTTGGATAGCTGTACTGGCGCTGGCCGAGTGGTTGTCTCGGTGTTGATAGGATGACTGTACTGGTGCTGGCTGGGTGGTTGTCTCAGTGTTGGTTAGATGACTATGCGGGCGCTGGACAGGTATTGGTCTCGGTGCCGGTTGAGTGGTTACGCGAATGATCAACTCTGGTCGAAGCGCCCTAAAGCCAAAATAACTAACGGTTGAGTGGTTAGACGAGTGCACAGACCAGCGAAGGGATCATACTCCGACAGGTGTTTGGGACGCCTAACCAGCACCCGAAGTCGCAGCCGTTCATTGATCATGTGCTGATGTTCGCGTGGCTGGACGGCCGCATCTGGTGCCGAAACTACCAGATCGTCGAGGAGACGGGCGCGCTGGCCGAGATTGGGCCGCGCTTCGTGCTCAACCCCATCAAACTGTTCGCCGGCAGCTTCCAGGGCGAGAAGATCTGGGAGAACCCCGACTTCGTGTCGCCCGCATCGGTAGGTGATTGTGTGTTCGCTCTGATGGTGCGTTGTCGTGGCCAGAGCCTTCCACCAGCCCTATTTCACCAGGCTTTTTCTTGACGCAAGATGCCGAATTCCCTCTGTTCTATGAAAGTCCGGTTCGTCGGACGTTCAAGTCTCCGGACACCTGACGACAGGCTTTCAGGAGTCTCGCCATCTTCTCATGAGGCGTTTCAACATTTCAAATCCAAACGAATCGTTTTTTTTGTCACAAAACAATTTTCTCGTAAACACCGTGTAAAAAGTAAGCAACATTGGAAATTCTTATACAAAGATCATGTGATCAAATGCATGTTTCCATTGTGACGTTATTGGCACTGCCCTGAGCAGAGTAGTATTTACTCATCAATGCTCCCTCATTAGACACTATCACTGCGCATTTTAGAAATACTTAGTCACATCGTACAGATGATTGTAACGCGTTTGCCTTCAATGCTTCAATATTATGAATTTACTCACCAAAGCAGAACTTTTCATCAGATATATTCGAACCCGGGAGGCCCCTTTTCAGTGTCCCTGCTGTCGTAGCGCCACAACCGGCGCCGTCATGCTGTGTTGTTCTGATTTGGCTGCGCTGTGCTGACGGCCGCTGTGCACGTGCTGTGTTTTGAACGCCAAACGATCACTTCGCTCGATTCACGTCAAATCTCAAACAACCAACAACCAACCACGCGCTGAGCTTCCGCTGGCCGTCCTGCTGGCGCAACATAGACGAGGCAGCTGACTCGCCGAAAAATCTCAACTACTGACCGTCCTGATGTACTCACTATGCAGATACTTATGTAAGGGGACGCTGAGGGCATGTGCCCCCCCCCCCCCCCTCCAATGGAAAAGTGGCGCACCTTCAGGAAGACTTCAGTATACCCTCTCCCTCGTTGAACGGATTTTTCGGCAAAAGGTACCCATTACAGAGGAGTAGGTGCCTTTTCCTTGGGAGGAAAAGGCACCTTCCAGGAGGAAAAGGCTTCAGGAATGCTCCCTACACCAGTTATAAATGATTCCTGGAATAGGGTGGAATATACCGCCGTCTGAGGACTGAATAGACATCTCTTCCAATAAAGTATTAACATCATGCTTGCTGATGTGCGCTTATAAAGTCTCCAAGACTCGTTTCTAAGAGTATTTTGCGCATAAACTTCATGCTTATCCTCACTATTACGGCTTGATTACACAAGCACCTCGTAACACAATTCCAGATACAGAGATTATCTATGATGTGCTCTGTTAAACAATGCCATCTGCTGGTACCATGGTACAGCATGTTTTTGGTTTAACCTTGGAGATATGTAATATAGGGATGCCTATATTAACACTCGCACGTCCGGCGGTCCGCGCCAACTTCGCATGTCCGGGGGGGGGCAGATGTCTGCCCCCCCTAAGATCTCGAGAACTATGCTAGGTAGCGACAAACGGAAAACGGCTTTGGATAGCTGGTGACAAGCTCTATCGAAAGTATTTGTCATTTTCTCGCTCAGGTCAATATTTAGGTCACTGGGTCATCATATGTCAAATTCGACCATATCGGGTGGGACCCTCAGATATTGGCACATATCTCAGGACCTGTAACAGATAGAAACAAACTGCAAATGCTATTCGACAGCCCTTGAAATGTGCTATCGACATACGCTGTGTAATTTAAGGTCAGGTCAACAGATGGGTCACCGAAACAATGACCTCAGGTCAAGGTCATGGGTTAGAGTAGGGAGGTCATGTCATATATCAATCGACACGTCTTGGCGATACAAGCACAATGACGGTAATGTCAGCCTTCTAGCTCTATGCATTGCGATATAATGCGCATAAATGTGCTAGTGATTTCAGGTGACCTCAGCTGACCTTGGTGGGGCCACTGAGCAAAAATGTCAGCGATAGCATTGCGAATAGCCTCCAACTACACGCCATAATGGTTGGAGGTCATTCCGAGAGCAAATATGTAACCAGGAAACATTTGTATATTTTTCCATAGGCCTATAATGGGTAAGCCATGGCCACGACCTGACCTCAGTTCAACGCTACGAAAAAACCGTGATATACATATTATAGACCCTGATAAGATCATGACGTGATATAAGTTTGAAATCAATCGCCCAATTATTGTGGGAGTGATGCCACCTAGAACTCGGAGGGACATTAGGTCACTTCGCCTGACCTGGTGACCTGACTTGAGACGACCCAGGGTCCAAAATGTCTGAGGATATGCGGAAAAGACCAATGAGCAGCCATGCGAGGTTTGGCCTTGCTAACCCGATTAGTATGGCGGCAAAGTAGGAAAAACCGCAGGGGGGGGGGGCAGATATCTGCCCCCCCCCGGACGTGCGCGGGTTAATAGTAACGATTGCAATGCCACGATATCAGCAGATAACATTGTTTATCAGACCACACCGCTTATGAGTCCACTATTGGCTCAAGATTGAGCTTGAAGTACTGAACGATATTTTATTTGGCATTCTTCCATGTCAATTTTATACATCCTACTGTACTCATTTAGGCGTCTCACACCTAACGAAAAAAACGTTATTTTAACACTGCCCTACACGCCCTCCCTGCTCAGCGATTTTTCAGCCAGAGGCCTGTAGCATACTTTGACAGTGGCGCTCCTTCAGACGAGTGATATCGGTTCCCCATTCAAATTATGGGATACGTCCCTGTAAGTATGCTGTGTTTCTGTCCCAAAGTCCGTTGCACTCCGACTCTGGTCATGTGTCCCGAGCTTCAGTACAGGCATGGTGAATGCTAGTTTCAGCCGGCTTTTTGCTAACCCTGGTCCAAATTGATCTTCAAAAAGACAATTGATCAACTTTCGGTTCTTTCACGACGTATTCAACTCCTAGATTATATAGCGTCAGTCAACCTGTTACGCCGATGGGTCGCGGACGGATCCGGCAATTCCGCCTGATGTGAGATTAGAACCCGCGATCTTACGACCACGGGTCCAACGCCCTACCAGCGGAGTTGCCACGGCCACCCACGTTGACTTTCAGTTCGGTGTCTGATGTAACGGAAGCGTTTCCAAGTTTTGTTGTCAAAGATGTAACTAAGATAACAAGTTATGTGCATACAATTGTACAATATTGTACTTATACCTCTTCGCAATGTGTGACGCCACTACCCATACGAAGGCTGCAGGGAGTGGAAGCCTGCTGCATTTTGCTTCCTGAATTCTGTGATGAAACTGGCATGAACCAGATGTATGTCGAAGCAAAATATTGTGCCATTGTATTTCTTCTCGTACCGAATTCCACCAGAATGACCCAATTTGGACACACTGCGATGCCCACAGCGCAAGCGCATGCTCAAGATGTCGCTGGCGCACAAGTACGTGCACCGGAAGGAGCAGCAGCAGGCTCACCAAGCTCGTCGACCCAGCAAGGACGCCACGGTCCACGTCGACGTCACCGACGACGTGCTGCTGACGTCACGTGCCGACGAGGACGACGACGACGAGAGTGCCGGGGAGGGCCAGGCTGCGGCGGCCGCCGCCAGTGGTCCCCGCCGAAAGAAGGCGCGGCGACACTGAGACGCGTGACGCGACGTGAGGAGGAGGGTGGCTCATCATTCAGTGTGACAAATACACGTGACATATTGTTTACGTTCTGTTTGTTTTGAGTGGCGCCATGAGGCGAAATGGGTTCATCCCATACATTAATCTGGATTCGGCCCAGAGTATACCAAGACGCGGTGGGGTTCCGAACTTGGTTCGAAGCTCAGGAGAACTGCCTCATTCCGCGAAAAGGACTGGTCATGCAAACAAGTGGGGTGTGCCGTGACGTTCGATGACTCCCTTCTCTCACTATTTAGGACGCTTGCGTACGATGAAGTCACAATTATTACGCGTCAAAATACTAGTCATGTAACACCAAGGAGGCATGTTCATGCCCGTGTCATATTAAACCATGCCATAGGTCAACTCGAAGCGTTGTGAAGAACATGACGTGTGGCACAGCCTGGGCCGTTACGATGGCACAGCCTGTGCTTTCTTGGCAGCGAGGCGCGTCACGAATGGCCAGGGGTGTGATGAATTGATGTTTTAAAGCGTGATGTTCATTGGAGCCCCAATCAAGCTCTACAACAGTTAATTGGATCCAAAATGAATTTCTCCTCACTACTCCAGTTTGTCTGCTTACTTGCACCAGTGGCAGTCTTACTGTGATGCTGTCCAGGTCAACAAGCTGAAAGCGTTGAAATCTCGCCTAGGTGTATGGCAGTCTTCCTCGCGACGATCGAAACGTGAGGAAGTAATTCTGTGCCGCCTATGTCTAGGACACATATTTTTCACATCGCTACCTTCTCTGTTCGGAAGAGCGACCAGCCTGTCCGCGTTGCGATGATAGCCTGTCTGTAGCCCATATTCTCAACACATGTCACCTTGAAACGGAACGTCGCCGCCTTTTTGGAACTCCATCGCCCACCCTGGTGGAACTCCTGGGCGATTGTTCACACTATGTCGCTGAACTCTTCCAATTATTTTCTGCCGTTGGATTTGACGTGGTGTACTCGCGCCAACAAAGGTAGCATACGGACGTCATTCTGACATCCCAAAATATCCACCATGAAATGTATCAGCATATTGTGACCCCAGTCCTCTCATTTACTTCACGCCGATACGTTCACGCCTGCTTCGATTGACGAGGTTTTGGGCGGTGTATAACCTATGCAGTTGATACGTCTCTAAACCCCAATTATAACAGCAATTTCAACTCACGATAAATATCGCTAATTAATTACCCAAGCGCTCAAGCTAATGATTCTCTTAAAGGCTTGGGATGAAGCTACGATTGGCATGTCCTGGGCTGATAGTGTTAAACACGGGAAGAAGTTGTTCTGAGTTAATGTCTCATGGAATTGAGATAGAGATTCAATGCTACAGTGCCCTTGGCTACCGCTAGACGTGCGTGATTATAGTTGGAGCGCATGGGTTAAAACCCCACACATGCATCACACATCTTGCACATTAATGCTGTGAAGTAATTGTTGGTGATAAGTACATGTAATGAGTATTAGATGTAAACTGTGTGACGTGGTAAAATGTAAATGCTTCATTACATGTTATACGTGGTTTGAAGTGGTGCATAGTCGCACAAATCATACGATTTGTCTGTTTAATCAACTGCATCCATGTCATGATTCCACCATGCCCGCTATGGTAGTGTATGGTGCGTAATGATGCCTGATGTAAATACGCTTTTGTGGTACATTCGCAAGGAGTGCATGTAACTCCTCTGCAATAAACCCATATATTTATAGTTGTCCTGTATCAGGCAATCCCTCATGCAATTTTATTGTCAGTTATTATGCTATGCAAGAGCGCATAGGTGGGAGATCACCAGCAAAGGTTCTGTTGCAAATGGCAAGGCTGACGTTGCCAAACCAAAACTTCGGTGTTGCACATTCGGCAAAACAATTATACATGAAAGAAGTTGGTGTTGCAAGATGCTAAATTGGCGCTTCAGCTGCAGTATCTGCCACTAATACTGCACTATCCACCAATGCTAAAGAGCGGTAAACCAAGAATGATGGCTAAAATGCAGAACGCTTGGCTGATTTGCTACTTTTTCGTGTAGAGGTGCTCAAGTCTGAAAAAGATCGTGAAGTAAGGAAAAATTTTAGCATGATAGAAAGATGTTAAATCTCGCAGTGACACCGTTAGGCTCTTTGCTGTTTATTTTATTTTTAAATCAAAGAGTACAAATAAAACGCTACTACTGTTTAGTTTTATAGAAAATTGCCTGTGTTCTTATGGCACAACATGCCTCTTCAGCCAGAAGTTCGTCTCGGCAAGACCGACACAGGTGGGATGGGGCCATCAGACCGCGCATATGCTTACACTGTCTCGACTGGCTATGAGGATCGTATGGTGATATTTGTGCATAGTGAATGTTGTGATATTTTCCGTGACAACGCAATAAGTATCATGCTCTTGATCATGTGTTATGTCTGAGCACTTCCGTAATTTTCGGGTTTGTGAGGATCTTACGCATGAAATTGTGTCCAATTATTGTGCACGAGTGAAAAATAGCTGTTGATTATCGACCAACCGAGTCCACAGAGCTTCAATTTCCCTCGTCTGCCTTCGTATTAAGAGTAAGACTGCAATCATCCCAAGTGCTGCTGACGGGCTTGACATGCTATTGTTCATGTGTTATGCCGACCGAATCATCGGATGACTCCATTTTGCTCCCTCAACCTCGATATATTCCGTATTTAAAATGAAGGGATCTGACTTCCTCGTATAATGCTTACGATATGTCAAACGCCTATGTAATGTACGAAGCCTCTGTCTCCGCACCTATCGGGTAATTTATTTCAGCTCCATCAGCATCCTTCATGGTGTTTTCGGAGACGCCGCCGCTCAAATTCTTAGCAAGAAAGGATATAAATTGGGAAAAGTCATTGGAGAAGGCTCGTACTGTAAGGTGCGCCTATCAAGCAAAGTACTAGATGGTGGAGAACACGTCAAAATTGCGTGCAAGATTATCAATAGAAAGAAGGCTTCTCATGATTTTGTCACCAAATTTTTGCCGCGAGAGCTCGACATCATACGGCACATCGACCATTGCAACATTGTTAAGTTCTACGATATCATCGACATCAACGACTGTGTCTACATATTTATGGAGTACTGTGACAGAGGGGATTTGCTGGAACACATCAGAAGCAAGGGTGCACTGAAAGAACCCAAGGGTCGACATTATTTTCGGTAAGTTCGCGAGTCAATGGTCACACAAAGTGACAGAATAAATCAAAGTAACAAACTCACTACGTCGAACCTACAGCATTCGGCTAGTTTTGCTGAAATAAATGTTCGCCCTCAAATTGTAATACTACATTTTGGATAACATGTCATTAATACATTTATTATTTGCATGATGCATTAGCTTCTGTATCTAATAATTGCGAGAGGTCTTTTGATGGAGGTTTTAATTCTCCATGAAGGTACCCGTCAGTCTTGTCAACCATGTGTGTTTTCATATTGCGGGTTGGTATCATGCTATTCCTGTGATTTATCCTCGTGGGGCATCGGGATTTAAGAGAGAGAGAGAGAGTGGTGCGGAACACATGTGCGATTATTTATTTACTGGCAGCAGCAGTACAATACGGATAACTACGCTTTGTTGCTTTGGGCAGTGCAGCACCCCAGGGCCTCGGTAAGTTCAGATGTTCCTACTAATAAGCATCGTGATCTCCCAGGCAGCTGGTAGCAGCCGTGAAGTACCTGCACGCCCTGGATATCACACATCGAGATCTGAAATGTGAAAACGTGTTGCTGGTTTCTGACCGTTCAGTGAAGCTGACCGATTTCGGTTTCTGTCGACGTTGCCGTGATGAAACGGGTAAACGAGTACTCAGCAGAACGTTCTGTGGTAGCGCGGCATATGCAGCACCGGAGATCCTCCAGGTAAGGGATGTCAAGGACATATGTGGGTATGATCTTGCTGTCGCATGAACGAGAACAGTAGGTACAAAACATATGATCAAGTTCCGACCGGCTGCGTGCCTTGCTATGCTAAGGCAGTAAGGCGAAGGCTATTGTACATATGAGCAAATGATGCATGTGAGATACAGTTGGGATTTTAGATTCAATCCTTCCATGCGCCGATCACATGTGCCATCGTGGGCATAAGAACGGGAGGGGGGGTCCGCTCGTTGATCATTTGCTTTCAGCGACCTTAGCCATTGGCCGCAGGGAGGGGATAGCAGTCGCTCCACATCTTGGAAAGCACCTACAATCCGTGCGTAATGGTCTATTGCTAAAGTAACAGACGGTACCCCGTGTACTCCACGCTTACATCACCCGTGAGATATCGGAAGTTATCCTCATCCCGATACCTGATGTAACAAAAGGCCTAACCACCCCATGTTAATGCAGCAGTGTGACATAGCTGCGTTTCTCATCAGGGTAAATATTAGAAAAGACAACCTTGCCGAAAAAACCATGAGTGAAATAACGGTAGTCAGAATCCAAAGGCGTACTCATTTTATTTGGGTACAATTTGTATTACGGGTAATACAAATTCCAGTCGCCTCTGTAATCCCCGGTCGTCATTGCCATCGTCTCGTCCTTTACAGATATGACTAATGGTTGTGATTGCAGGGTCAGCCATACAATCCGAAGATGTATGACGTTTGGTCGTTGGGCTGCATACTGTACATCATGGTGACAGCCACCATGCCCTTCGACGACTCCAACATCAAGAAGATGCTGCGCTACCAGCAGGAACGTCGACTCGGCTTCAACGGCAAGAATTCGGAGCCACTTACGCCGGGGGTAAAACTGCTCATCAGGTAGAGTTACGAGGCTATGAATACTACGAGGCGATGCAAGGGCAAACTGTGCTGACACATGCATCCCGCTTGAGCCTACTCTTGGGAGGTTTATCCGAGCTTTCCAGATGTGAAGCCTCAACAAGGGCATGTCTGAAGTCACTGTTCCCTTTCCTCAACAGTCGTACAACATGAGTAGCGTCCCTCAAACCAGGGGTTTTGACTTCGGAGAGCTAGACAAACGTTTTGACGTTTGGAGGGGTAGCTAGCAAAAATTCTGGATTTTTTACTGTATTTGAGTCATTTCGATATGAAGCTACCCCGTCAAAAGTGTGCTACATTCATCATCGCTGCAGTGATGCCAATTGTATACATAGGTGCATTATTGCGGAGTTGCTGACCTTACAGTTTTTGAAAAGACAAATGCTCCCTCTCGCCAGGTCGAAAATCTAGGATTGTTCATTAGGCATATCTTACACCAAAAGTAGTGCATGTCTGGAGTTCTGGTGGCGATTGTCTACTGCGAATAGTCACGGATACGAGTGGATTCAAATTCGTGACTCGGAAACTGCTTCCGACCTAAGATTGATGCGGTCATTCGACCACTCGTCTACACAAAGCACAGTCAACACTGGGACGACGGTCGGTTCCAAACTTGGCAGAAACGCCACCGTACCACATTTGTACGCCATTTGACATCGAAGCCGACGCCGAATAATAATTGTCAAGGTATGGGGGTAAAAAGGCAGTATCACATAGTTTTTCTTCCCAAATCACACCCATGGGCATAATGTCGAGCTTCAGAGAAGTGGGCACGTGTACCTCTGTACTCCCAGTGGCAGTACCCGACACCCGTATCGCTGGGTAACACGGTGCAAAGTCCAACTGCGGGCGGCGCGACGGCTGGACTTTACGCTGGGTTCGCCCCGCAGTAATCGAGTTTTGCCTGGTACGCTTATACGTGGGGAAAGTTCAGAGCGCACGCCTCTACGCACTCAACATAGTTGTTCCCTTTCGTCGAGTCTTCGCCTATCACTACATGCTTGATACACGCTAAAACTCCACTTTGTCCCGCAGTTATTTTTGTATGCTTGGAATATGTTTTGGGGAGTGCACGTTCCTCCACGCTGTTTGTTATCTAAAGTTCTGCCTGGACAGTATGTGGACAATATTAGATCCAAATTGTGTTGTGTTCATCATGATGCACTCCTAGAGGGAGAATGTGAGAGGGGAGGGAGGGGGAGGGGGTGTAGGCACGCCAACCTATCTTTAACTTCTATCGCCCACATTTTTTTTACAAGAGCACGTTTGCCATTGTTTCACTGAATATCTCGCTTTTTGTTTAGATATGTGCCCTCCAGATTTAATGTTACCTCATCTAGAAACCGGAATGCATCAATACCGCACATAAAGGGGTCGACAAAGCCATCCACTTGCTCACTAATACGGGACGGCCAACCGCTCTTTTTAACGCAAAGGATGTGTCCTTTCCATAAGGAAAGGAGTAACATTACACGTTGGTATGTCGCTAAATGCAACAAAGAGCCGCTCCACTAACCACGGCAAGCAACGGACAAGACGTGGTCATGGCCGCATGGAGTGTGCTGGGGTCCCAGCAACCTCTGGAGAGAAATTCCGGAGTTACTATTTTACTGGTGGCAGACCTGAGCATTTTCTGCCTCTACATACAACGTGGCTAATTTCGACAACTTCCAAATTCTGAGGAGTGAGTGATTTGGGTTTTAGGGCACATCGACCATGGTAGGTCATTTAGCGCCCATAACAGAACAGGGAACTACTTAGTCAGAGCCGTATCTTAGTATTATGGTTGGGTGACTAGTTTTTACTGACCTGAATATATTATCAAAAATCCAATTTTTCTGAAGTATTGACACACCTTTCCCAAGCAGTCCGAGTCGTCTCGAAGGAGACTGGGGAATGTCCTGCTGGTTCCGAGGTACTGGGCTCTCTCCTGTTCGTAGTGCCGACATGTGAGAATGTGACGTACCGTTAGTGGAGAATTGCATCGTGGGCAAACTGGCTTGCTTTCATTTATGAGGAGGTGGCAGTGTGTGGTGTATGTATGTCCGATTCGGAGTCGTGCCAACGCCACCTCCTCCGCTCGTATTTTCCTGGAAGACGAGGGCCAGTATCCTACTCGTGGTTTGATTTCTTGGAGTTTGTTAGTACCTATGGCGTCCCAGCTGCTTTGCCATTTCTCATGCATGTATTCTGAGATCAATGGGTAGAAATCCCGTGCAGGGAGAGGGAGGGTGCGAGTGCATGGTTTCTGTGCCGCTCGTTTCGCTGCTGCGTCGGCGAGTTCATTTCCCCTAATGCCAACGTGGCTTGGGATCCAGCAGAAGGAAACGAATCTCCCTTCTCGTTTCAGTAGGGTGAGCCGATGTAAGATGTCCTGCAAAAGAGCGTCCTGTGGGTTGAAACTTTCCAGTGCCGATAGGCTGCTCAAAGAGTCGGACAGGACAACACATGAGCAGTACTCACTGACTTCAATGAAGCACAGCGCCTTGAGGATCGCAACCAGTTCCGATGTATAAACGGATGCGTTTGACGGAAGCGAGAAGGACCTCGTGACGGATCCGGTGACGAACGCGCATCCGACCCCTTGCTTCCCTTTCGAGCCATCGGTATATATCAGGGTGCGTCCGTCGTACGTGGCTATGCGCTCCAGTGCATTCATTCTGAAAAGTTCGGGGGGACATCACCCTTTTTGGACGAAGAGAGGGCCAGGTCTATTTCTGGCGACGCTAATTCCCATGGTGGTATCTGCGATCGGTCAGCAATACGAATTCCACGTATACGGATACCACTTGTGCGGATTTCTTTTTGCATTCTCACACAGAAGGGTTCAGATATTGCCTTCCGTCCTCCGTGGAACGGTGCCAATAGATGGCGAGAAAACACCGCGTCATACGTTGGGTGTAGAGGGTATTGCCTCAATTTGCACGCATAGCGAAGGCCAAGCTTACCTTGTCTCAATGCCAGGTGCGGCTCGTGAGCTTCCACTTGGAGGCTTGCTATTGGCGAAGTTCTGAATGCGCCGGTTGCAATGCGTAAGGCTGTATTGTGGACCGTATCAAGTACGCGTTTTCTGGGGGTGCTGGCGCCATCATACACAAAACAACAATAGTCAAGCTTAGAACGGATGAGCTGTCGGTACATCTGTAAAAGTGTTGCACGGTCTGCTCCGTATGTTGTTCGTGCCACACATTTCATGATATTAAGAGCTTTGGAACAACGCTGGCGCAGAGATTTAAGGTGGTCACTGTATGTCAACCGGCTGTCGAGAGAGACGCCAAGAAACTTGGCGGAAGGTCGCAGCGGGATTGGCTTTCCATATAGTTGAAGTGACAGTTCAGAGTAGCACGATCGTCGGCGAGAAAAGTGTACAGCGACTGTTTTTTCTGCGGAAAATCGAAGCCCGTTTCGGTAGCTCCAATCTTCAAGGTGATGTATGGCCAGCTGTAACTGCCGGTTCAAAGATGGTGTACGAAAAGCGGAGAGCCAAATTGCGAGGTCATCCACGAAAAGTGAGCGTCCAATGTTTTCTGGTAGTCTCTTTCCAATATCGTTGATCAGCACTCCAAACAGGGACACACTGAGCACACTTCCTTGTGGAACTCCGTTCGTAGGCACGCATTTTTCTGACAACTGATTACCGAGTCGGACGCGGAAGCACCGATTAGCTAAAAAGTTTTTGATGAAGACTCCCATGGATCCTCTAACACCACAGCTCCACAACTTCATCAAAATCCCGTGGCGCCAGGCAGTGTCATAGGCGGCCTCCACGTCGAAAAACACTGCACCTACGTGCTTGTCATCCTTGAAACCAGCACGGACGGTGGTGTCCAAAGCTAAAACATGGTCCACTGTGGATCGGTTCTTCCGGAAGCCACACTGGGCATTTGAGAAGAAGTCCTGTTGCTCTAAAAACCATGTTAGACGCATATTAACCATTTTTTCCATCAACTTACAAAGCGACGATGTCAACGAAATGGGTCTGTAGTGGAGTGCTTCCAGACCACTTTTCCCCGGCTTCAAAATCGGGATTACTGTGGCCTCGCGCCAAGTGCACGGGAACCTTCCTTTCTCCCATATATCATTATAGGCAGTCAGGAGTACATCAATAGCACTTGGAGGAAGATGCTTTGGCATGTCGTTGTGTATGGCGTCCGGTCCCTCAGAGACACATCTGAGCGTGTTAGTTGCGTGTTTCAGTTCCGTCAAAGTAAATGGTTGGTTATAAGGGTGTTGTATGGTGGTGCTGTTGTGCTGTTTATTTTATTCCAAATTCTGAGGAATATAGTGAACAAAAGCTGCAGGAATATAGTCAAGAAAGGGCGCTCACTCCCGTAAACTAAACGTGTTTTACTTCTACGTACTTTTTTTTACCGAACTGCATAGAGCTATGCAGTTCCATTTACTAGCTGTAGTAAATGGAACACTAAGTTGCATTACATCTAATATCAAGTACAGTTATTTCGTTATATTGCAAGTCATTATTTGTAGATATATTTCAAATTAATTATCGAAATACGAATTCTTTGTAGAACTGGAGGGGAGGAATTGCGCGTGATCCGGGAAGCCTCTAAATATGAGATAGGGAGAGGGAAGGTGGAGTCAGATTCTACCATGTGGAAAAATTGGAGTCGAGCCAACGAGGATGGAGTATCAGTTACATAATTTGTGTAGTGCTCAAGTGCTGTCAGAGTTACTCCAGGATCGAAGGGAGTTAGAGAAAGTAATGTTTACGAGAAGAAGCATACCTGCCAACCAATTAAAGGTAGGTATATATTGTTAATGGGTGAGGCTTCAGCTCCCCATTTATTTCGAGCATTCTGTCTACTCTCCTTGTTTATGCGGACCGCTGGCGAATTTGCTTCTCCGACTGCTTGTGGCACATCTCTGGGATGGTAGACCGCTCCGCAGGAAGTCACGCACTGCGGTATAGTCTACACAGCGTTCTGAAACCTGAATGACTTTCAAAATTCAAATATAGTTCATCTTTAAAGTTTGGAATGAAGATGGATTGCGTATCAAGCGGGATAAGGGTTTGAAACATATAGCAACGATTTGTCTGTAGGTATATACCAACCTCCGCATCGATCGCGGAGAGCTAGCCAAAAACTATTTAGACGCCGCGCTAATGCAACGAACAAGATAACATAGACCAACAAGATCCATAGTAGGTATATTTTGTCACGCCGTTGTGTTGAGCATGTGGTATACTCCAAAAGTCACCCTTGTTATACACGCGACATGCATCAAAAGGTACCCGTATGTTGAGCACGTGACACGTTCGATAAGGCCAGGTTTTTCTGGCAGACCTCATATGAGAACAGTATATATGAATGGATCCGAAAAATGGTGAAGCAGGGAGATGCATCTTTGCTAGAGGTCCTATCACGGATATATATATATATATATATATATATATATATATTATTTTCATGAGGTTTGATTACTATGGCTTTAACAGGTGAAGTAAGGTTTTCACAGCCGTCGTCGAAAATGGTGTGCAATGTGTTCCCTGCATCGTCTGTCACGGGGACCGTCAACCTGACCATATCCTATGGATCCAGGTGTGGCATGAAAATTAAGCCAGTACATATACTCAGACACGATCAAGATAGATCGTATTTAACTGAAGACGAACCCGCTTAACCGTGTTAAGTCAAAACGATTTCTAGAAGTGTCACGAAACCAAACCGATTTCAATGAAGACGTAGGCACCCGCGAAAAATTGTAAGTTGAATGGGATCAGATTATGACGTAAACAGATCAGGGCGTTACTGGCAAAATGACTTCGGACATTGACACCCGTTTGGAGACCACGCGCTGGCTGACATCTGCTGGCATTGTGCTCACCCGCAGGCACATGCTTGAGCCGGACATCACGCGCAGAGCCACCATGGACCAGGCGGCAGTCGACCCCTGGATATACGAGAACGACCTGCACGCCTTCTCCAGCTCCCACCTGTCATCACTGTCCAGTCTACCGGCCGCCGACTCGTAGCCGGGTCACGGGTCAGGTCAGCGGCCAGCACCGCCGACCACCAACACCGATACGCGTGCACAACCCCACAGGACAGGCGCCTGACAAAATCTGGCGCTCCGTCCAATTCTGGCTGCTGTGCATTCACTTTTTCAGTTTGGTAATTTAACATCTTGCAGTGAAATATACAAGCTGTATGCACTGACGAGTTTTTTCTGCACCCTTAGACTGCTGTGTACAAGTTATCCAGATGAGCAAGAGAACATTAGTATCGTATGTTCGCATGATTGAACATTAGTCGTTGCCAGATGTCGCTTGGCTGGATGTACGAGGTGAACGTTTTGGGATTAAAATCAATAGGCACATTTTCTCATGTGCCTGAATATAGTACGCTCAATATTTCTGACTGACCCAGCTGCCTTCCGATTCTTGCACTAACGAATATCACGACAGTCATATGAATGGCACATCTTCAGTGTGACCTCACAAGTTAGTGAACATGTTCCTGGATCCAACAAGAATTGCATTTCGGATCCTGAATAATCTGACAAAATTTAGGTCCATCAATCTTAGATATGATAACATTCTAATGCAACTTAGAACTGCATTTCTGTATTCTGAAGATTATTCGGAAAACCCGCACATGAAACCTGGATGCCAGGACAATTCTGCAAAACTACGGCTTGTATTTTAGAAAACCCTCAGAGAAAGCTAAAATCGACAGCGAATATGCAACAAATAGTACAACAACAAATATCTTTCAGAGATATCAAAAGTTCAGGAATGTATGTCACACGACCTGGAAACTTTACTTTTCGGTAAGACACGTGAGCCAATTTATTACAGCCTGAAGCATGCTAGGTATGCACTTCTTGTGGTGATTTTAAAACCTTGGCACCAAATCCTGGATTATTGTTTTTCATTGATGATTGCATATAATCAGGATGTTTTTCCAATGTGTGTATCTCAGGTCAGCATCGTGACAGGACCGAAAATATATATTAGGTCTTTCATTCAAGGGTCTTTGCATGCGCCTATTTTGGCTATTTTGAGGATTGCGTAATGGATGCAACTGCAAAATGACGGAGAAATTCGCGAGCTCGGTAACCGTACATATGTACATAAAGAAAATATACGTGTGGCAGATGTACATACGCAAATGTACGTGAGCAAATGTACGTAAGCGCAGATGTACGTATGGCAATTGTACGTAAGCGCAGATGTACGTATAGCTAATCCACGTAAGCGCAAATGTACGTATGGCGAATGTATGTATGCGCAAATGTACGTAAGCGCAAATGTACGTATGCGCAAAAGTACGTAAGCGCAAAAGTACGTAAGCGCAAATATACGTATGGGCAAATGTACGTAAGCGCAAATGTACGCATGCGCACAAGTACGTAAACGCAAATATACGTATGCGTAAATGTACGTACGCGCAAATGTCCGTAAGCACAAAAGCATGTAAGCGTAAATGTACGTAGGCATAAATGTAGGTATGCTCAAATTTACGTAGGCGCAAAAGTACGTAAGCACAAATGTACGTAAGCCCAAATATACGCATGCGTAAATGTACGTAATTACAAATGTGCGTAAGCGCAAAAGTATGTCAGCGCAAATGTGCGTATGCAGATATGGACGTAAGCGCAAAAGTACGTATAGCAGATGTAGGTAAGCTCAGATATACGAAAGCGCAAAAGTACGTATGGCAAATGTACTGATGGCGGATATACGTAAGCGCAAAAGTACGTATGCGCAAATGTACGTAAGCGCAAATGTACGTATGCGCAAGAGTATGTAAGCGCAAATGTATGTATGCGCAAAAGTATGTATGCGCAAATGTACGTAAGCGCAAATATACGTATGCGTAAATGTACGTAATTGCAAATGTGCGTAAGCGCAAAAGTATGTCAGCGCAAATGTATGTATGCAGATATGGACGTAAGCGCAAAAGTGCGTATGGCAGATGTACGAAAGCGCAAAAGTACGTATGGCAAATGTACTGATGGCAGATATACGAAGAGCAAATGTGTGTATGGCAAAGGTACGTAGGCGAATGTATGTAAGCACAAATGTACGTATGGCATATGTACCTAGCCAAATGTACGTAAACGCAAAGGTAGGCATCCGTAGATGTACGTACATTTGCGCATACGTACAATTGCACATACGTACATTTGCGCATGCGTACTTTTGCGCTTACGTCCATTTGCGCTTACGTACTTTTGCACATACGTACATTTGCGCATACGTACTTTTGCGCATACGTACATTTGCGCTCACACACTTGCGCATGCGTACATTTGCGCATACGTACTTTTGCTTACGTACATTTGTGCTTACGTACTTTTGCGCATACGTACATTTGCGCTTACGTACATTTGCTCATACGTACATTTGCCATACGTACATTTGCGCTTACGTACATTAGTCATACGTACATCTGCGCTTACGTACAGTTGTTATACGTACATCTGCGCTTACGTACATTTGCTTATGTACATTAAGGTGTACCATTTTTGGGACTTTTTCGAGTTAGGCAACACCAATCAAGGGCATGATGCTAATATTTGCATGCTAATACTAATATTTGGATGCTAATAAACATGATAATATTTGGTCGATTGCACCAAGGTTTTGTTTTAACATATTTGGCCGCATTTAAAACATAGGGTTTGCACTATTAGAGGTCGTGCGCTCTCCGAGTCTGGATTTCGGTCACATTAACACATTATAATCCTCCAGAAGTGGTGTCTTCTGAGTTTAAGTGGGGGTGGGAGCGTCGGACACCGGTTAGGGGGTGGGGTTAACATATTTGGCAGCCATTAAAACATAGGTTTTGCACCATTAGAGGTCGTGCGCTCTCGGAGTCTGGATTTCGGTCACATTAACACATTATAATCCTCCAGAAGCGGTGTCTTCTGAGTTTAAGTGGGGGTGGGAGCGTCGGACACCGGTTAGGGGGTTGGGGGCGGGTTAACATATTTGGCATCCATTAAAACATAGGTTTTGCACCATTAGGGGTCGTGCGCTCTCGGAGTCTGGATTTCGGTCACATTAACACATTATAATCCTCCAGAAGCGGTGTCTTCTTAGTTTAAGTCGGGGTGGGAGCGTCGGACACCGGTTAGGGGGGGTTGGGGGTGGGTTAACATATTTCGCATCCATTAAAACATAGGTTTTGCACCATTAGGGGTCGTGCGCTCTCGGAGTCTGGATTTCGGTCACATTAACACATTATAATCCTCCAGAAGCGGTGTCTTCTTAGTTTAAGTGGGGGTGGGGGCGTCGGACACCGGTTAGGGGGTGGGGGCTTGATACTCCTTCGCCCCCCAATCTCAGCAACCTCAGCCTTCTTTTACATATTCTGTTCAAGCAGCGATAGACAAAACGGTGTAACATTAATATTGTGTTTGAAGAACTTATCTGGGGAAACTTGAATAATTTTTCCAACTGCAGAGGTATCCAGGCAAACAATGCACGTGATTATTGAACCAAATTGCCTTTTGACATCAGAAAGAGGGACGCAGAGACAATCATCAAGAGCTCGGGTTTGATTGACTGGAGGAGGAGGCGGAGTACCTCAGAAACCAGATGAAGAGAGAACAGCCGGGATATCTGGGGTCCTTTGACGAAAGACAGCACTGAACATTTTGAAATGTGTATCTCGTACCACCTATGGTGCAGATCGTGAAACGCTTATGATGCTGTACCGTTCGCTGGTTCGCTCAAAACTCGACTACGCCTGTTTTATCTATGACGGTACCGCTGCAACAAACAAACGTAAACTCGACACTATCCATCACACCGCCATCCGCGTTGCAACTGGAGCATTTCGCACCTCACCCACCATGAGCCTTTTAGCAAAAGCACACGAGCCACCGCTATGTCTGCGCAGAGAAAGACTTGGAATGCGGTACGCCTGCAAGCTTCGGCAGTTCCCTGACCACCCCACTTACTGGTATGTTTTTTCACGACAACCACAGAACATTTTCCCAGGGGGACGTAATTTGAATGTCGCCCCGTTTGGTGTACGCGTTCGAAAGCTCCTCCAAGAAAGCCGAGTAAACCTCAAAGGAATCTTGAGGGCCCGGGACATGGAGACACCTCCGTGGGAGTTGATAGTACCGGAGGTGGACGTGTCCCTCGCGAAAACAAGAAAAGCTGATGTGGCTCCAGGAAAATTTCGGGCGCTGGCCCTTGAACACATCACATCTTTCCAGGAATGGGTTGCAACCTATACGGATGGGTCTCGAACGGATGATGGTGTGGGCAGTGCTTTTGTCTGTGGATCCGCCATCCGATCGTTTTCCCTCCCGACGTATACATCCGTGTACTCGTCAGAACTGGTCGCCATTCTGAAAGCTCTGTGTTATATAGAGGTGTCAGAAGGTAATCGACACGTGGTATTCACAGACTCTTTGAGCAGCCTGTTGGCTCTGAACACATTTTACCCATCCAACCCCCTTTTACGTGATATTTTGAACCGTCTTACTGCTATTCACCGCTTGGGACGGCGGGTGGTCCTGTGTTGGATCCCTAGCCATGTGGGAATTTCTGGAAATGAGTTGGCGGATGCTGCGGCGAAGCGGGCAGCGTGTGCCCCGTGCACCAGGTCATTACCACTCCCTGCCACTGACCATTTCCGAGAAATCTATATTTTCCTCCTAGACAAATGGCAGGCAATGTAGGACGCGACACAGGCAAACAAACTGAGAGCCATTAAACAGCGTCTGAGACCATGGAGCTCGTCCTGTCTTAAACATAGACAAGAAGAGGTTGCATTGTGCCGCCTCCGCATTGGGCATACTTATGCCACTCACGGTTATCTGTTGTGCGGTGGCGAGAAACCTTGGTGCACAAGATGTCATGCACCACTGACAGTCCGCCATGTTTTGATCTCGTGCCCATTTTATGCTGAAGAGCGTAGACGTCACTTTGGATCTACACAGTTAGACTCACTTAATGATATCCTGTCTGACAACTCTAGCAATGTCCAGCCAGGACAGCTGATCGACTTCCTTTTTGATGTGTCGTTCTCGGTGATATATACTCCATACTGATATGCATTACATGTAAAATATGTCGCACAGTAGCACCACTTAGGCGGTGCCCACAATGAGAGGCTTGATACCTTCCATGATCATATTTCTATGAATATCTTAGTTATGGGCGCAATATGACCATAGTTGTCGGCGCGCCCTAAAGCCCAAATAACAAACAAACAAACAACCCCTCAGCTAATCACCTTAGCTCTGACGGACACTGGCCTGGACGATAACATCAGGGAGGAGATGGCGAGAGTGCTGCACAGCCTGGGTAGAACGAAGATCAAGACTAGAAGGCCCACATTCCCGGTGTCTCAATGTGACGCCATGATCACAAAACCAGAAATGTCCTCTATGGTTGGCACTGAGTCCTGGCTGGTATTTGACCTGCTCCAGCTGTCTGGACCTCAGGACTGGCTGCTCACACCTGCCTCCACTTGGCCACTCTCCGCCAACTTCAGCAAGCTGCAGGAGTTCGCCAGCAACCTTGTCGTCGTCAACGATCTGGCGGAGAGGGGGATACACCTCGCGTCTGATTTCATCAGGAGAGTTGAATCGGATGCCCAGCGCGAGGCACTATTCCAAGTGGTGGAGGACTTCCGGAGCAGGGTGAAGGACACAAGTAAAGCTAGTCTGAAGTTATGCTAAGTCGTGCAAGTTGTGGTGTGCAAGTTCTTGCCAAGACGCGCAATATGTGCTTCTCGTTTATGATGTGTCAAAGGACCAAAGAATATTGTCAATGCACAGTATCGAAATTAATATATGTTGTATGGTGATAGAATACAAAGAATCGGTATACACACCTCCATTTTCTCTCTGAAATTTGAAAATCTACACGCTTACTCATGATATCTGCATTCAATTTTGTCACCGCAGTCTCGTCGCTGGTATGTGTTGATTGGTTACGCCGCCCTTTTAAGTAACAAGCAGGAATAAAAAGAATATGCGCGCATATTTTGATATTTGAACGTGTTAAGGCGCAAAACATATGTTTAATGGCTGTCAAATATGTTAACCCCCCCCACCCCCTAACCGGTGTCCGACACTCCCACCCCCACTTAAACTCAGAAGACACCGCTTCTGGAGGATTATAATGTGTTAATGTGACCGAAATCCAGACTCCGAGAGCGCACGACCTCTAACAGTGCAAAACCTATGTTTTAAATGCAGCCAAATATGTTAAAACAAAACCTTAGTGCAATCGACCAAATATTAATATAAAAATAGAAAACTTTGGATTTTGAATGTTCTCATGCAAAGGCATCATGTCCTTGATTGGTGTTGCCTAACTCGAAAAAGTCCCCAAAATGATACACCTTAATGTACATCTGCCACACGCACATTTGTTCTTAATGTACATCTGCCACACGCACATTTGTTCTCACGTACATTTGTCCTGGAATCCGCGAGCTCATCGCTGATTTTAGAGAAGAACGTCCGGATATGTCAGAGTCGCACCCTAAACAAATTTTATGGGAAGGATAATGGGAGCTCGAAGTAGCACTATTTGCAATACAATGAAGCGTGTGGAAGAAGAGAAAGGTACTTAGTACATGAGAAAAGGAAAACTCACTGCTAAAATGACGGAAGCACGAAAGAGGATGCTGATGAAGGTGGTGAAGGACTACATGGGTGTATCCCAGTGGATCCTTCTCAAAAGATTCGAGTGTAGTCGATCTGTTGTCTCCAAAGTTCTAAAAGAAGCTGGTCTTAAGTACAGGAAGACGAACGGTACCTCAGGTGACAGAATCAAATTATGCCACAGAAAACCAGGATCCGCCACCTCTCCCGTGGACCCATGCTGGCTGGGGGCGAACGCATGGTTGTAATGGACGGCGAAGCCCATTTCACCTCCACCGGGAGCGAAATGCTGGGCAACGTGGGATTCTACAATGGGCCCGTCAGTGATGTCCCAGATGAAGTGAGATTAAGGCATTGAGGAAAGTTCCCGAGGAAAGTCTCGATGATCATTAACCCCCAGAGTTTATCAAGCCAGTATTCTGCAAGAGCATGACCACGACTGATGGAAAGTTCAACCTGGAAAAGTTGCAGCCACCTTAGCTCAGTTTGTTTAAGGGGAGGGGGTTTTACTTCTAGGTATCCCGATAGAGAATATGTTCTGTGGCCCCACCTGGCCACGGCTCACTACGCTGGTAAAACCGTCAGACTCTTCGAGGAGTTGAAAATCAACTACGTGTGCAAGTGAAGATTCAGATTTGGAGAGCCCCTCAAATTTGGCCAATCGAGGACATGTAGAGTATTTTGAAGCAAGCGGTGTACACCGGCGACTGGCGCACTAAGTCTGAGCACCAACGGATCTTGCGGATACAGTGCGTCATCAGATCTATGGACTCAAATGTGCCGCGAAAAAATGACACTTCCCTCGCGCGTGCGCCTAGCGGATCGCAGGGGCTTTTCAGTAACAGTGCACTAAATATACGATATGTCTGTTCTCTTCGCAGTGTATGAGTTTCACAGCTGAATTACGTTCCCATCCATATCCGATGACGATGATGATGATTGGGGTTTAGGGGCGCATCGACCAGGGTAGGTTATTTAGCGCCCATAACAGTATGCCCTATCTACTCAGATATATGCATTGGTGGTACGGTTTAGCACGGTATCTTCATTGTCCCGGGTATATTATTGAAAAACCTGCTTTTGCAACGAGGCGGCATACGTTTCCTAGGCATTCAGAGTCGTCTCCAAGGAGGCTGGAGAGCGTTCTGTTAGTCCCACAATATTGGGCTCTGTCCTGTGCGTAAAGGTGACATGTTAGAATATGATGTACTGTCACGAACGAGTTGCATCGTGGGCACACTGGCCTCATTTCTGAGCAGGTGACAGTGTGTTGCGTACGTGTGTCCTATTCGCAGTCGTGCTAATGCAACCTCCTCAGCTCGTACCTTCCTGGAGGACGACGGCCAATGCCCTATATGTGGCTTGATTTGTTTGAGTTTGTTTGTACCCAGAGCGTCCCAATTGCGTTGCCACTTCTCATGAATGTATGTAGATAGAGATCGTGGGGTAAAAATCCTGTGCCGGGAGAGGAAGGGCACGCGTGTGGGGTCTCCGTGTCGCTCGTCTCGCTGCCTCATCAGTGAGCTCGTTCCCTCGGATGCCGACATGACTTGGGATCCAGCAAAATGATACACGTCTTCCCTCTCGTTTCAGTAAAGTAAGGCGCGTTAAGAGGTCCTGTAAAACTTGTTCTTCGGGGTTAAAACCTTCCAGTGCCAAGAGGCTGCTCAATGAGTCAGATAAGATAACGCAGGAGTTGCATTCACTGACTTGAATGAAACAGAGCGCTTTGAGGATCGCCACGAGCTCTGAGGTGTATACAGACGCATTCGGTGGAAGCGAAAAGCCTCTGGTGACCGGTCCGGAAACGAACGCACATCCAACACCCTGATTTGTTTTTGAGCCGTCAGTGTATATCAGGGTGTGTCCATAGTATGTGGCGATACGCTCCAGTGAGTTTGCCCGGAATAGTACGGTGGGGACATCACTCTTCTTGGAAGTACAGATAGATATGTCTATTTCCGGCGATACTAGTTCCCAGGGCGGTGTTTGCACTTGGTCGGCTACGCGAATTCCGCATGTGTGGATACCGCTTTCCTGAATGGATGCTCTGACCTCATGCAGGATGAATATGTGGTTGTACTTCGTCCTCCACGGAATAGCGTGAGTAAACGGCGAGAAAACACTGCGTCATATGTAGGGTGTTGGGGATACTGCCTCAGCTTAAGCGCATACCGGAGGCCTAGCTTCAGTCGTCTTAGTGCCAGTTGTGGTTCGTGGGCCTCTACCTGGAGGCTTGCCACCGCCGAGGTTCGGAATGCTCCCGTCGCAATGCGCAAAGCTGTGTGGTGAACGGTGTCAAGCACACGCTTCCTGGAAGAGCTAGCACCATCATACGCGAAACAACAGTAATCAAGTTTGGAACGGATGAGCTGGCGGTACATATTTAAAAGGGTTGTACGGTCTGCTCCGTATGTCGTGCGTGCCACACATTTCATAGTATCCAAAGCTTTGAAACAGCGCTGGCGCAGGGATTTAAGATGGTCAGCGTAAGTCAAACTCCTGTCGAAAATGACGCCGAGAAACTTAGCGGAAGGTCGCAGTGGGATTACTTTCCCATACAGCTTGAGCGCCGGTTCGGGATAACAAGACCGTCGGCGACAGAAATGTACCATAACAGTTTTTTTCCGCGGAAAAGCGAAGTCCGTTTCGAGTGCTCCAGTTCTCCAGATGGTGTATGGCTAGCTGAAGCTGCCGGTCCAAAGAGGGCGTACGAGAGGCGCAAAGCCAAATTGCGAGGTTGTCTACGAAGAGCGAGTGGCCAATATTATCTCGCAGCCCCTTCCCGATATCGTTGATCAATATCCCGAACAGCGGCACACTGAGCACACTTCCCTGTGGGACACCGTTCATCTGCACACACTTTCCTGACAGCTGATGGACCAGTACGCGGAAGGACCGGTTCGCTAAAAAGTTCTTGACGAAGAGTCCCATAGATCCTCTGACGCCACATTTGAACAATTTCCGCAGTATGCCGTGCCTCCAGGCGGTATCATATGCAGCCTCTACGTCAAAGAACACGGCGCCCATGTTTTTGGGGCCTTTGGTTGGTTATTGGTTTTACGACACATCGACCGTTGAGTCATATAGCGTCCCCCCCCTCTCCCCCCGTTTGTTCGCGGGGGAAGAAAAGGGACAGGTGAGATTCGAACCCACAATCTTTCGATTGCGAGACAAGCATCTTACCCCTAGACCACTCGTCCCCTGTTTGTGGCCTTTAAAGGCAGCACGAACAGCAGTGTCTACAGCTAAAACATGGTCTGCGGTAGATCGTTTTTTTTTCTTCGGAAACCACATTGGGCATTCGAGAAAAAGTCTTGCTGTTCTAAAAACCACGTAAGGCGAACATTCACCATCTTTTCCACCAGTTTGCACAGTGACGACGTAAGCGAGATGGTTCGGTAGTGGAGTGGTTCCAGTCCACCTTTGCCAGGCTTGAGAATAGGGATTATTATGGCATCGCGCCAAGCGGACGGAAAGTTTCCTGTTTCCCATATGGAATTGAAGGATGCCAGAAGAACGTCAGTCACACATGGAGGCAAGTGCTTCAGCATGGCGTTATGAATGGCATCCGGTCCCTCAGAGACACATTTCAGGGTATTAATGGCGTGTTTCAGTTCCGGCAAGGTGAATGGTTGGTTGTAGGAGAGCTGTCGTGACGTTGAAAAGTCAATAGGCATTGCCTCGCACCTAGTCTTGTGCCATAGAAACTGAGGGTCAGCTCTCCTGTCTTGGCTACGTTCTGCTAGGGCACTAGGGATCTCGTTGGCCACATCAAGTGGGTGAGTAACGCTTTGGCCATGGACCTGCAGCACAGGTAGCGGACGCGAGGAAAAATGACCAGATATGCGCTTTATCCGAGCCCACACCTGTGAGGTGGCGTTAAAACGGTTCATTCCGCTCACATATTCTTTCCCGGAGGCTCTCTTCGCTGCTCTTATCGTACGTCTAGCCGCAGCCCTTGCCTGAAAGCTAGCATGTTAGCCGTTGTGCTGTGTTTGCTAAACTGCTTTATGGCTCGCTTGCGGGTGCAAATGGTCATTGCACATTCCTCAGTCCACCAAGGAACCGGGATGCGGCGAGGGGTACCAGAGGTACGTGGAATCGAATCTCGAATCTCGAATGCACATATCAGCACATTGGAGAAGTTGAGGTGAAATCGCCAACACGGATGCAGTGAATTCCAATGTCACGTGTAAAAACTGCCTGCGTCTCAGATTTAAAGCGAGTCCAGTCCGCTTTTTTTTTCAAGTTCCAGCGTGGCGGTCGTGTTCCAAGAAATGCGCCTCCTTGAAAAGTAAGCCACACCGGAAAGTGGTCACTTCCACGGCAGTCATCATCAACTGACCACTCAAAATGGTGAGTCAGTTGGGGGCTGACGAGACTCAGGTCCAGTGCTGACGTGCGGCCGGATGGCAGGGCAAGATGGGTATGTGCCCCCGTGTTCAGAAGGCAGAGTGGTTCCTGTTGGATAAAAGTATCGAGGATGCGGCCCCGTGTATTAATGTCTGAGCAGCCCCAAGCGGTGTGGTGAGCGTTGAAATCACCCAGAAGTAGAACTGGTGGAGGGAGCTCAGTCAGCAGCTGTCTCAGCTCCACGGTGGGGAACGCAGCTCCAGGAGGCAGGTATAGGGAGCAGACGCTTATATCGCGGTGGGCAAATGTCACCTGCGCTGCGACTGCCTGCAGAGTGGTTCGGAGAGCTAATTTGCGTGCCGGTACACTATGGTGGACGGCGAGTAGGACGCCCCCATGTGC
The DNA here is from genome assembly GCA_034440615.1 of Ashinkailepas kermadecensis. Lineage (NCBI taxonomy): Eukaryota > Metazoa > Arthropoda > Thecostraca > Neolepadidae > Ashinkailepas > Ashinkailepas kermadecensis. The sequence goes on along the minus strand of JAOTOM010003061.1, from coordinate 105,539 downwards.
AATGCCATCAGATGGTACGTCAGTACGAAATACGGTGCAGCATTTCAGTCCAACCGCATCCTCTGTTGCCAGCTTTGTCTCTTTAAGACAAATGGCTACTGGATTGTGTCGATGTAAGACGGTCACAAGATCAGAAATAGATGTCCTTAGGCACCGGCAGTTCCATTGTAAAATGGCAGTAAAAGGTGTCAGCTAAAAACAAAAGTGGTTGATACAGTGACTAAGTGGGTAGTCACTGCAACATGGATCCGGAGTGTGTCCGTGACCTCCCACTATGGCTAGCTCCGTCCGTCGGGGATACTTGCCAAGGTGGAGCTCGCTTTCTGCCTCTGATGGGGGACGGGCATGCTGGAGCATCACGCCCACGTGGTGGGATGGGTGGTGGGGTGTGAAGAGTCCCAACCTACCGAGGAAGAGGAGCTACGATACCTCCAGGTGCCGGTGGGGACGGATCGGGTACATGGGACATAGGAGCTATTGCTCGTACACTTGGGGAAGCGCTACGGCTGGATGGCCCCACTTGTCCCAGGTCCGGGGCTCCTTGGCGAACACTGGTCGTCGGCTTCCGTGCCACACACGGGGGCGTGACAGGAATGCAAAGCGACGGTGCACCGGAGGGCGTTGGTGGGGGAGGAGGGCGTGGAGTAGGTATGGTTTGTGATAGGGGGTGGGATGGATTGTTTTGGAAGGGGTGGGGGTAGATAATGTGGTGGATGGGATATGCGGGGATTTGGCGGGCTTTTTGGATCGCTGGACCAGGGTCCACCTGCCACCCTCCTCATGAGTCTCCGCTTCCGAGTGTGCCTCCGAAGGCTCGGGGGGGGGCGCTGGGGGTGGCATCACCATGCTCTGTTCCGGCCCGTACGGCCGGCTTGTGAGTGGCACCCAGCTGTCTGCCCCTGCGGTAGGGGGAGTGCAAGCGAAACCAAATGAGCGTAGCAGGGCACTAAGTTGGGCAAGCAGTTGGGCAGCGCTGGGAGGCTGCTGCTGTGCAACGGTGGTTAAAATGTTGCGTGTCCTCTCTGCGTACGTCACTTTAGGATGGCTTTCCTCGTATGCCTCTCTGGCTTGCCGGAAGGAGATATTCCTGGTGCTTTTCAATGATAAAATATCTTTCTCTCTCACGTAGGCTGGGCAAGATCGATCGAAGGTCGTTTGGGGCGCCTGTCCCCTACCGCAGTTCACACACCATAAGTCATGAGAGTCGCACTTGTCGATGGTGTGGTCTGCCGACCCACATCGGCCACATGCTGGGCGACCGCGACAGTACTGAGTGGTGTGGCCATACCGCTGACACCTAAAACACTGTATTGGGTTTGGGACGAAAACGCGAACTTTCACTCGGATATACTCTACTGACACTGCGGGTGGTAGGTCAGTACAGCCGAAAGTGAGGATAATGTTGTTAGTTACGTGAAGCTCCTTTCTCCTTTTCACCTTCATTCTCTGCGCTTGCACGACACCATACTCCGCTAGTCCGTCGACTATTTCAGCCTCAGAGACGTCCCTCAGGTCGTAACAATTGGTCACCCCTTTGCAGGAGTTCTTGGTGTTGTGGGGTTCAACTTTTAGTGGAATTGCAATGTCCATCATTCCATCGGACGTACGGATACTGCAAGTGAATGTGTTTATATCCAAAGCCCTCCTTGTGTCCTCTTCGTTTCGAAACTCCACTTCGATCCCCTCATCCCGTAATTTGTCGCAGCGTGTAATAGTCCCAAGACGGTCGCATCCTCGCTTCCGCTGCAACGGGGAAAGAGAAGATAGCTTTTTCTCTGGATCGGTCGATTTTAAGATTAAGATCCGCGGAGTGGATATTTGTGGCGTAGAAATGGCACTCGTATGTCGAAAGTGTTGGTTTCTGTTAGGATCGTTGTCCGAATGTCTGCTGTGTGCTGTGGTCACGTTTGTTCCTCGGCTTCCACCATGGGAGCGGGTAGTCTGGTCCTCATATGAGGAACCATGGAGGGGTTGTGTGTTATGTGTATCCATGAAAGTTGTTTTGCTTCAGCTCCACGCGACACCCTACCCCATTGGGGGCCCTACTGGGGGGGGGGGCCTGTACCCCGTGAGCGGGAGGACGTCAGGCGTCCGTGGAGCTATACGGGGCAGGCGGCGCCTTCGCACGGCCGGGAGAGAGAGAGACTCACCACCCCGGCCGCACTACATCGCCGCCCACCCCTTGACCCCGGCCGGCCGGTCCGGCAAGCACCAGGCCGAGGCCCAGGCCCACAGACCGAGGCGACCTGTCACTTGACCCGTGTGAGGCCCCACGGGCCCGCCCGCTCCTCCGGGATATCGGTACCAAAGAGGCGTGTTGGTCCTCCGTCGCAACTAGCACCGTACGACGGGGGACCTCAGCCTCCAGGACTCCGTCAACCCCGGGGGCGGGCCGAGGGGGCGCGATTACCCCGATAAAACTGAGCTGGTGGGTAGGACTGGGAAAGTTGTCCTACCTGCTCATGATAGGGAGAGTTGGTGTTGCAGGGCCAGGTGAAGGACATGGACGTTGAGATGAGATTGGCATTGGAATGGGGGGCGTAGGGATGGAAGGACGAGTGAGGCACTCCTAGTCTGACCCCTCGCCGGCTCACCGGTGGACTGGGAGTCCGGGTCCTTAGGGCACTCAATCCCCCCCCCCCCCACCACGGTCCCATCCATATCCAACATTAGATAATGCTACTTCGCTTTTTACCTGGTCCGGATTTCAAGTAATCACCCGTTATTATATATCCAGCCTTCAGTATCACACTGAAGGACCCTGTATCCTCATTCAGCGTTGAACAAAGATGAATAATAGATGCTGGGCATTAATGATTTGTTTTTATCTCAGAAGATTCCAGCCCAGATTCTAGTGTTTGTTTGGTTATTTGGGGTTCAGGATTGGATGCCGAAATGTATCTCTAGTATATCTTAACATGTGATAGGTACAGACAGTGTCAGTGTATCTCTAGTATATCTTAACATGTGATAGGTACAGACAGTGTCAGTGAATCTCTAGTATATCTTAACATGTGATAGGTAAGACAGTGTCAGTGAATCTCAGTATATCTTAACATGTGATAGGTACAGACAGTGTCAGTGATCTCAGTATATCTTAACAGTGATAGGTACAGACAGTGTCAGTGATCTCTAGTATATCTTAACATGTGATAGGTACAGACAGTGTCAGTGAATCTCTAGTATATCTTAACATGTGATAGGTACAGACAGTGTCAGTGAATCTCTAGTATATCTTAACATGTGATAGGTACAGACAGTGTCAGTGTATCTCTAGTATATCTTAACATGTGATAGGTACAGACAGTGTCAGTGAATCTCTAGTATATCTTAACATGTGATAGGTACAGACAGTGTCAGTGTATCTCTAGTATATCTTAACATGTGATAGGTACAGACAGTGTCAGTGAATCTCTAGTATATCTTAACATGTGATAGGTACAGACAGTGTCAGTGTATCTCTAGTATATCTTAACATGTGATAGGTACAGACAGTGTCAGTGAATCTCTAGTATATCTTAACATGTGATAGGTACAGACAGTGTCAGTGAATCTCTAGTATATCTTAACATGTGATAGGTACAGACAGTGTCAGTGTATCTCTAGTATATCTTAACATGTGATAGGTACAGACAGTGTCAGTGAATCTCTAGTATATCTTAACATGTGATAGGTACAGACAGTGTCAGTGTATCTCTAGTATATCTTAACATGTGATAGGTACAGACAGTGTCAGTGAATCTCTAGTATATCTTAACATGTGATAGGTACAGACAGTGTCAGTGTATCTCTAGTATATCTTAACATGTGATAGGTACAGACAGTGTCAGTGAATCTCTAGTATATCTTAACATGTGATAGGTACAGACAGTGTCAGTGTATCTCTAGTATATCTTAACATGTGATAGGTACAGACAGTGTCAGTGAATCTCTAGTATATCTTAACATGTGATAGGTACAGACAGTGTCAGTGTATCTCTAGTATATCTTAACATGTGATAGGTACAGACAGTGTCAGTGAATCTCTAGTATATCTTAACATGTGATAGGTACAGACAGTGTCAGTGTATCTCTAGTATATCTTAACATGTGATAGGTACAGACAGTGTCAGTGAATCTCTAGTATATCTTAACATGTGATAGGTACAGACAGTGTCAGTGAATCCATGGGAGGGAGAAGGCCTGAATTGAAACTCCGGCAGCCGAAAGCCACACAATGATGGTGCTTCGACACGACGCAGACGAGCCGAAATTATCAACTAGATTCCGAGCTGAACTCGACAAAAAGTGTCGACTTTGATACTGCCCATGTGTATTGATGTGAGGTCGAAGGAAAGCTGTAAAGAAAGCGAGTAACTTATGAAGCTGTGATCTGGCTCTTCCGAGTCGTATGCTAACGAATCTAGTGCTGGTAGTTGGTACTTCAGGGCACGCCGACTACCGGCTCACATTCTGCACCAATATGAATTTGACCTAAGAATCTGAATTATCCTTGATTAATTATGAATTAGAATCGATTTAAGAATCTGAATATGATATATCGTGTATGTTATATCGATTTTATATCAAATTTGACAACATGAATACAAAAACCTACAAATATGTTATACCGAATACGTATCTGAATGTCAATTGTTTGTGTATTGGTTATTCCACGAGGAGGCATCCCAGAGGTTGGAATGTTTTTATTTTGCACTTACGGAAGACAGCTGAATGTGTCTACCTCCGCCTATATATCGTCCGCGGCAGCCTGTGTCCTCACTGGTGCGTGTGAGCGATGATACGTACCATGTCCTATTGAAGGCACACAATGCCTGATGCGATCTGGGCTGTCATTTAAAACGACAGTGGAAGATGGCCTTTGTTTATTAGGTACTTACACATGACGAACAAAACCGGCCTGAGTTTGACTCTCCACATTTTTGGGAACAGGCAACATGCAGCCACATCGCAAAGAAGCCAAACGAAATGCCTAAGCCATATAAACATATGCTACCTTAAAATGCATAAATGCGATACAAGCCAAGGGTGTAGTCTCATTAAAATGGTTGGTAGTACCCGAGCAGTTAAATGTGCCCTGAGCACTCCGTACAGTCTAGTTCCATTGAGAGGTGTCTCATTTTGTTAGCGCCTGTCTCGTCTTCCGAAAAAAATTAGTCCATAATAATTCGGAGTTGAACACCGTCGTTTTGCGGGGTTTGTGTGTGCGTGGGGTAGGGGCGGAGGAGGTAGTCTTCGAAAATGATGTTCAAATACTAAATTATAATCAAGACACCAGAAACTATTGGTAGTACTTTAGCAATCAATGCTCGTGCTCGAGTACTATCAAATGCATACAAGATGACACCCGTGTCACAAAGGAGCTGTGACATGGCAGCTGGAAAGATACCGTTGGCCCTCATCACACAGTCATATTCGACACGTGCTGGGTGAACCGAGACGAATACATGACACTGTGGAGCCTGGCGCCATTTACGTACACTTCAGATGACCAGCAATGACGCCGGCGACTATAGCTACTAATATCACACGTCACTGACGTGGACATAAACACGTTATGTATGAGCGTGAACTGTGATAAATCTCTCTAGCTACCAACACAAATGCAATATTGTAAAGGATGCGAGTGAATGCCGGTACAAATACGTATCTACAGCTGGAACCAAAGCAAGTCAAGGAGCATTGCGAACTACTCGATCATTTTCAAGAAGTCCAAGAAGTCTGGAAGACTCTCAAAACTTCATTTTATTCAATTTCAGAATTTTCCCAAGACGCTGCTTCGCGGTCGCCATGCCCTTCTTTGGCTTCGGTCCTGGAACCAAGAAGTGGTCTTAGACGAAACCATCGCAAGATCCGAATATAGACGAAGTATTCCAGAAATATACCGCGTTCTCAAAGCTAGACAGTCATAGCTACGATACATGTGTGGCACAATAGCGCCGAATTGAACACATTCCTGCAAGATTCGCAGACACCAACAAACTAGTATATTAATTTATAATCATTTGCTTCCAACACGAGACGCGGAGCGCAGAACGGCGGGTGACCTGGACATCTGAGGTCCACATGAGACCAGGCATACACACCCAGGTGTCAAACCACAGACAGACCCGGACAGTTCCCCAGGTGCCGGACCACATTCTGACCCGGGCAGGTCCACAGGTGCATGACCATCACAGTCGGACCGGGACAGGTCTCCAGGTGCCAGACCACAACAGTCGGACCGGGACAAGTCCCCAGGTACCAGACCACCACAGTTGGACCGGAACACGTCCCCAGGTGCCAAACCACAGGCGGACCCGGGCAGGTCCCCGGGTGCTGAACCACAGTCAGATCCGGGACAGGTCTACAGGTACCGGACCACCGCAGTCAGACCAGGACAGCTGGTCTCCAGATGCCGCACCACAGTCGGACCGGGACAAATCCCCAGGTGCCGGACATCACAGTCTCGCCGGGACAGCTGGTCTCCAGGCGCCAAACCACAGGCGGACCAGGATAGGCCCTCAGGTGCCGGACCATCATAGTCGTACCGTGACACGTCTCCAGGTGCCCGACCACCACAGTCGGACCCGAGCAGGCTCCCAGGTGCCAGACCATCACAGTCGGACCGTGACATGTCCCCAGGTGCCGGACCACCACAGTCGGACCCGGGTAGGTCCCCAGGTGCTAGACCATCACAGTCGGACTGGAACAAGTCCCCAAGTGCCGGACCACCACAGTCGGACCCGAGCAGGCCCCCAGGTGCTAGACCATCACAGTCGGACCGTGACAAGTCCCCAGGTACCGGACCACCACAGTCGGATCCGGGTAGGTCCCCAGGTGCCAGACCATCACAGTCGGACTGGAACAAGTCCCCAGGTGCCGGACCACCACAGTCGGACCGGGGCAGGTCCCCAGGTGCCGGACCACCACAGTCGGATCGTGACAAATTCCCAGGTGCCGGACCACTACAGTCGGACCGCAACAAGTCCCCAAGTACCAGACCATCACAGTCGGACCGTGACAAGTCTCCAGGTGCCAAACCACCAGTCGGACCCGGGCAGGTCCCAGGTGCCAGACCATCACAGTCGGACTGGAACAAGTCCCCAGGTGCCGGACCACCACAGTCGGACCGGGGCAGGTCCCCATGTGCCGGACCACCACAGTCAGACCGTGACAAGTCCCCAGGTGCCGGACCACCACAGTCGGACCGTGACAAGTCCCCAGGTGCCAAACCACAGGCGGACCCGGGCAGATCCCCAGGTGCTGGACCATCACAGTCGGACTGGAACAAGTCCCCAGGTGCCGGACCACCACAGTCGAACCGGAACAAGTCCCCAGGTGCCGGATCACCACAGTCGGACTGGAACAAGTCCCCAGGTGCCGGACCCGGGCAGGTCTCCAGGTGCCGGACCATCACAGTCGGACTGTGACAAGTCCCCAAGTGCCGGACCACCACAGTTGGACCCGGGCAGGTCCCCAGGTGCCGGATCACCACGGGTCCTCAGGTGCTGGACAAGAGTCGGACAAGGACATGTCAGGTGCCGGGTCGCCACAGTCGGTACAAGCCACTCACGTTTAGCAGGCTCGGGCCGCGCCACTGGAGTGACAGCTACCGCTGCAGACGTACTGGGCTGTGGCTCCAGAGCAATGGACAAGCCTGTCGCCTTCTTTCGCGGCTGCTGTTTTTTTGGGGACTGTGGACAAAGTACTGCTGTAAACTGACCTATCAATTATCAACAGATTTTAAGTACAAAGTATATATATATATATATATATATAGCATTGTTCAGTTCCAGTAAGCTGAAACTGAACTTAAACTCTAATACACCACATCTGAAAGAAGCCTTCGTCACAAATATAATAGGTCACGAAATGTCAAGTGGTGATCACCAGGCGCCTAACACCGATCACCAGAGTTCGTGTGGTTTAGGGGCGCATCGACTGCATAGGTCACATAGCCCGGGATCACCAGAGTTCGAAACCAGATGTTCTTCACTCTTAACTGTCACCATTAATCACCTCTGCTTTTCAGAAGTGTGACTGAAAGCAACCGTGACACGCTATTGTGCTGATTTATTTCACTTCTTGCCAACCACCCATCAAGGTTCATTTTGAGGTATTTAAAACCAAGGTATGCAGGGGGGGAGAATATGGCCTCACAATTTCAACCTGTCAGGCTGCACCCAGCCGACATTTCATCCACGCATCGTATGGGAAGGTGGATGGCATAGCCCCGTGATCAGACATGGCATGAACACGTAGGCGAGGTGTGCAGATGCACAAAAGTGGTTTAAGTGAAACACTACTAAGGGTGCATTCTTTGTCACAATTATTCCGTCGATTCCGCTGTGTGCTACGTTCCATATTGCTACGATTCCGCTGTGTGCTACGTTCCATATTGCTACGATTCCGCTGTGTGCTACGTTCCATATTGCTACGATTCCGCTGTGTGCTACGTTCCATATTGCTACGATTCCGCTGTGTGCTACGTTCCATATTGCTACGATTCCGCTGTGTGCTACGTTCCATATTGCTACGATTCCGCTGTGTGCTACGTTCCATATTCCGTGGGTTCCAGCCGCCAATAGCTCTTGCAAGTAGCATGCGTATTAGCGACGTGAGCCATTTGTGTAGCTACTTGTAAACTTCCGAACTAAACTTAGAAAATACCTCACCGTTGGTGGCAAAAATCTCAGACATTTTTGAAGAACTCAGCACAACTGTCTTCACTGTACCAATTATTCAGGAATTTTCCATATCTATCGTGGTCGGATGACTATGCCAGTGTCCTGTGTTTGAATATTTGAGGACAACCTTAATTGTCTTCTCTTTTAATATACTATCTGACGACGGAGCCGCTAAGAGCTCCGAAAGTTCATGGATTGTTTTAAAAAAGGGTCATCCCAGAAATATTATTATTATTTGAAAGGTGCCTCATGAATATATTTTCAAGGATAGCACCAGGGTAAGGCTTTTGGAAGGACAGTTTTGTTTCGGTTTTTCATTTTTAGAACTCGCTTAGTCTCCGTTAATATCGAACTGTGATGATAACCTCCAACATGGTGCCCCTGACTCCGCCTATGATACAATTTACGAAGCAAATGGTTTTCCCAAGAACTCACAAATCAGGCATGGAATTATTCATCATAGGACGATCGGTAACATCGATATTGGTACAATTATGCACCTGAAATTACCTCCCTTTTTCGATTCACTAATTCCGCCATTGCCGAAAGTATGCTAATGGCACGTAACGTGCCAACAGCATCTATGGAATGAATTATGTCTGTTCAGGACAACACTAAGTTCAAAATTGGGGGCATCACATATTAAAAATATTCCACAATAAGTCCCCAACTGAATACGGCCTGGATTCGCCTATGATTTAAAGAAATCAATGTGTTCACTTGGGCAGAAAGATCGCTTTATTGGGTGTACAATGGTTCAAGGCATGGCAAAATTGGCTGCGAAATACAGAAGCGGCGGTCTGGGCAAACTTCTCCATGCCCTCAATGGTTTGGCTCTCGTATCCCCCAGTATTCGAATTTTCAGATATATTAAAATTAAAATATATATATATATATATATATATATATATATATATATATAACAAATGCAGACCACGTTACAATAAATCAAAAGCTGTTTTACACGATACAACCGGCCGGTTATTTCCGAAGATCTCAAGGGGTCGTGTCGCCCCTCCTCTCTATTTTGCGGACTATTTTGCGGACCAGTGGAGCCCTCCCGTGATAGGGCTAAGAGCAAAGGAACAGCGAGGTAGGCACGCTCGGAGCGCAAAAGATACATGACGTACGCATGACGTAAAAGCAATACCTCTAAAGCAGCAAAAGCACTGCATTTGCCAAGAATGAGCACCAGTCTTTACCGAACTCCATTGCAGGCAGAACAAAAATATGATAACCGCTGGCTCCACGAATGCAATTTTACGCCAAAGCGCTAGTTGCTGGCGGGCGGCTGAAATAGCAGTGTTTGAGCCCTCCCAAATCCGTCACCCTATACCGTGCATACGGGCAGCAGGGCGCTGCGGGCCGCTGTCTGGCCCAGCGCTCGGTCCAAGGCCGGACGGCGCGCCCCCTCGCGCTGTGGTCGCGAACCGCGCGCTGACCCCACCTCCACGCGCGCCTTGGGATTCCACGTCTCATCGGCGCGCCGGCGGCCGCGCGGCTTGAACACGCGCTCCTCGTCCGACGTATCCAGCGTTGGGTACACTGCAGAGAAAACGTCCGTATAGGTGCATCGCCGGCAGACATACGTATCGGTACTCTGGGGCACAGCGACGGATCCGTCAATGTTCATAGGGGCACTCGTCTGGAGTGGCGCCACTGCGTATGTCCCTGGAGGGGCGCTTTCGGCTGAAAATCCGTTGAGTGTGGGGGAAGGTGCTGTGCACTTGAGTATCTCGAAGGGGCGCCTGTCTATGAGGGGGTGCTTTTTTGCGCTGAAAAATTCGCTGATGGAGAGAGGGTGCACTCGAACCTCCCGAAGGAGCGCCTTTTTGCGGCTTAGGGGGCACCATCTTCCCATGGGGAGGGGAACATGTCCCCTAGTGCTCTTCAGTATTGCATCTGCCCTTGCTGCAGCAGAAATACGTGCGTGGATAGAAATATAAGAAATACACCGTGGGGCAGACTTACGTATGGGTACTCTGCGGCACACATCAGTGAGGGTGCACCGTAGGGCAGACATACATGTAGGTACAACCAGTGATACAAATTCAGTTAGATATATTGTAGAACACAAATTGCGGTCCGGCCGACACCTAGCCTGTCGCAGAATGGGCGAAGTCTACCTCTTGCCCCATCACAGAGGAGAACGAACCCTAGCATCCACACCACCACGAACAGGCGCAACCCGCCAGCACGTACCGAAGTCATCGTCCTGGGCGGTGCCGTACGCCTCGTCGTCGGAACTGTAGGATCGCGCGCGCCGCTTCTGCGACTGCGGCGCCACCACGGCGCGACTCATGGACAACATGCCGACGATGGCGTCGCGTGTGGCCGGCGACGCCTGTCCCGGCTGCAGCGGCGACTCGGGATCGTCGGCCACGCTAGAGGCGCGCAGCAGCTCCTCGATGCCGTTGGAGGCGGGTGTCGGCGACGGGTCGGAGCGTCCCTCGACTAGTGGCACAGGTCAGACCAATCAGTGCGCGCGAGTCCCACCGTCATCACAACCCGGGATCAGTGGGTCGGCCTGTCCCTCCACCATCACAGCACAACTGGGACCAGATCAGACAAGATTAGACGTGTGTCAGACAGCTCTCAACTGCCATAGCGTGCCACTGATCGCTGGGTCCTTCCCTCCACCGTGAAAGTACAACTTGGACCAGATCAGATTTGTGTCAGACCGCTCTCAACTGCTATAGCGCACCACTGATCACTGGGTCTTTCCCTCCACGTCACAGCACAGCTGACGAGCATTGTTACTGCAATCCAAGGCTCTTGTCTAAAAAAGACGGAGCAAAACATACGACAGGTAGGGCAAGTCCACAGAGTAGCGTTTTCTGTCAAATGCTTCGGACGTATTAACACTGTATCTACGATGGCAAGTTTGATTCTGGTGGAGACCGATGAGTGTGCGGATACACCTTGTATGTCCGGACAGAGCGCGTGGCCACGCCAACTCACTGGAGAGGCGTAGCTTAAGCGGGTTGTCGAGCGACACGGAGCGGATACGGCCGTAGCGGCGCGCCGAGTCGTCAATGGTGAGCCGCGTCTCGTCGTCGTCGTCGTCGTCGGCCGCCGGCGCCGGCTGGACACGCGGGCCGAGGCGGATCTTGAGGCCGCCGGCGGGCCGCGGCTCCGGCTGAGGGCGGCCGGCCGGCGGCGCGGCCGCCCACTGCGGTGCCGCTGTCGGCTCGGGCCGAGGCACGGTCAGCCGCAGTGCCGGCTCGACGCGCTGGTCCGGCTCGTTGGCACGCTGCAGCATGCTTTCGAACTCTGAGCGCTCGGAGATGTCGACGAAGTCCTTGTCGAGCGCACGCCGCTTGATGACGCGGCGCGACTCCCTCTCGGGCCGCACGGGCGCCGGCTGCCGGCTCTGCGTGCTGTGCTTCTCGGCGTGGCGCACTTCCTTGTTGAGCTGTTTGATCAGCTTGCTGGCGTTGATGCTGGCCGGCACTGGCTCCACGCCACGCCGCAAGGGCTGGCAACAGACAGTAGATTCCTTGTCACCGGCGTCACTTATGCCGGAAAGGCAGCAACCATAATCGGTCAGGTCCCCGGCCTCTGAGGGTAACATTTACGCCGGGTGTTCCTTCCCTAGTAATGTCAAACAGGATGTTTCAGACATCTTCAGGTGTTCGGGGACTATCGGGGGACGATGTTCGGAGACATCTGACGACGAAATACACCAGTGTATAAGAGCATCACATATCCAGCGTCCGTATGCTCATACTCACGGAGGCATCATGCACCCAGGAGCGCAGGGTGGCGGCCAGCGCACGCGCGCCCGCCACCAGGTAGGCGGGACAGCGCTGGTTGGCGTCGCTGTAGTCGCGCATCTCCTCCAGCAGTCGACAGCCGCCAAGCCAGTGACAAGTCTCGAAAGACGGGAACCGAAACTTGAGCGGCGTGCGAGACTTCTTCTCCATCTCGTACACCCTGTAGGGCGGCCAGGGTTATACCAGGCAGCGACACACAACCCAGCCGCTGTTAGGCTCCACAGTGAGACAATGCATCCAGTGTGTGGCGTACCAGGCAGTGAGTCACGTCCGCGAACAATAGGCACACCTGAGCTGCAGAGGCACGTTGAGGCTGCAGAGGAAGTTTCCGCCGAACACGAGCGAGTCCTCGGGAGTATAGACAGCGTGGATCCAACCGGACGGAATGAACAGCGTCTGTCCGGGCCGCACAGACAGCCGGTAGCAGGCGTCCACCTGTCGCAGACACGGTACAGGTCACCCCAGTGATAAATTATTCGTGAAATAGGGTGGAATATACCACTTTTTGAACACTCAATCGACATTCTTCTCCGATAAATATCGACATCCTTCTCCGATAAATATCGACATCCTTCCTCATGACGTGTGTTTATGAAGTCTTCGTGTCTCTTTTCTAACAGTATATCGTTCATAAGTATCATGCTCATGCTCTCGATAAGGGATTTTAATACACCAACATTTCGCAACGCAATTTCAGGTAAAGGGATTACCTATAATGTAAAATGGCATACAATTCCAGTTATGGCATAGGTATTTTTAATTCTATCCCGAATATAGCTCTTCCTAAATTATGAATATCATAACAAATGATAAAGGTACACTCATAAGTACACCATTAGCTCAAATTTGAATCTGAGATATAAAAAAAAAACATTTTAAATGACACTAATTCCATGGTAAATTTCGACATCATACTCTGCTCGTTTCGACGTCTCACCTAACGAAAAACCATTATTTTAACGCTGGGTCACCCTACCGTACACGACACAGGCCAGTCTGCCATAGACACGACACAGGCCAGTCTGTCCGACATGACACAGGTCAGACACGGTACAGGTTACCCTGCCGTACACGACACAGGCCAGTCTGCCATAGACACGACACAGGCCAGTCTGTCAGACATGACACAGGTCAGACACGGTACAAGTTACCCTGCCGTACACGACACAGGCCAGTCTTCCATAGACACGACACAGGTCAGCCCACCACAGACACGGCACAGGTCACCCTGCCGTACACGACACAGGCCAGTCTGCCATAGACACGACACAGGCCAGCCCACCACAGATACGGCACAGGTCACCCTGCCGTACACGACACAGGCCAGTCTGCCATAGACGCGACACAGGGCAGCCCACCACAGGCACGGTACACGTCACCCTGCCGTACACGACACAGGCCAGTCTGCCATAGACACGACACAGGGCAGCCCACCACAGGCACGGTACACGTCACCCTGCCGTACACGACACAGGCCAGTCTGCCATAGACACGACACAGGGCAGCTCGGTACACGGCACCCTGCCGTACACGACACAGGCCAGCCTACCACAGGCACGGTACACGTCACCCTGCTGTACACGACACAGACCAGTCTGCCATAGACACGACACAGGCCAGCCCACCACAGGTACGGTACAGGTCACCCTGCCTTACACGACACAGGTCAGTCTGCCAGACGTGACACCGGTCAGCCCACCACAGACACGGTACAGGTCACCATGCCGAACATGATACAGGTCAATATGCCAGACATGACACAGGTCAACCCACCAGACAGAAGCCAGGTTAGCCCACCACAGATAGAAGCCAGGTTAGCCCACCACAGACAGAACCCAGGTTAGCCAACCACAGACGCAACACACATCAGTCTACCAAAGACTAGGTATGGCATAGGTCATATCAGAACATATGCCAGACATGTCTCAGGTCAGTGTAACCCCACGGGCATGCTGCAAAGCAGTTTAACCAATGCCAATATGTCCTGGATACATCACTGCTCGGCCTGAAATATACTTGTCTGATTTTGGCACGGTACAGATTAACAACACATAATTGGCGAACGGACCTCCGACGGCATCGAAGCGCGGTCAAACCCTCGGCCGGACAATTCGGTGGGTGCCCTGGTAGCTTTGGTATGAGGGACGGCAGGCAGGGTGGCACATTTCACACACACACAGCGGAGCAGAGCGCCGACACGTTCACAGACTGGCTGACCGTGACGCGCGCAGTCAGCTGGTGGGTCGCACCTGATCGCCGAAGAAGGTGGAGTTGCGCGAGTGGGACCCGAGCCAGCGCTGGTACAGCGTCAGGTTCGACGCCGTGGGCCGGATCAAGTAGAACACCTTCTCCCCCTGGACCCGGCAGCGGCCAATACGTGGTGAGTAGTTGTAGACCGATAACACAGCACACGCACCGACGCAAATAAAACAATCAGATTAACTCCAATTGTGGTTGGCGGAGAAGAGCGGCATAGCCCTGAACGGCCTAGAAACTTCTGCTGAAGCCTATTAAGCCAGCAGCGCCATATATACAATTTCGAAAGAGATGGGGAAGAAGGAAGTCCAGGGAATACCTGATCATGATTCAACAATTCGTGGTTGGCAACCATGAGCTTAGCATGAAATGATCAACAGAAACTGAAACTCATATGAGTTCGAATGTCTTCAACATTTGAATAAAATGACTTACAATCGATCAGTAAGCTCGTTGTGGTATGTGCCGTGCAAACGCCATTTGTTGGCCCCAGCCGTAATCGCTATGCAGGGTGCGATTTTAGTTACTTGCTCGTGTGCTTTATAGCACCATATATTTAAATACGTCTGTGATTTATATTTAATGACTGAGTTTTGCCATTGGCATTAGCGGTCGTGGTGGATGTACCCATTGTAGGATGCGTCGACTATTTGGATCATTTTACGTCCACTGGCCTTGCGGGTTGTGTGAAATGAGGCTGAATATGCAGTATTGTTTGTCGAATGTGGAACAAACTGTGCTAGCCTGTATTACACCACATGCCCTACTGCTCATGTATTGCACTCTTAGGGTGTTCTTTGGGATGGAACAGAAAACATCGGCATCCCGACTCCTGACTAACAGCAGATTAACTGACGTGGCATCGCCAGGCGCATGCTGCTATGAACCGGTTACAACAGGTTCGCCACCACTGCTCAGTTCGACCCTCATAATTTACAAGTGAACTGTCTTTCCGGTCCTAAATATCCGACTACTTGGTGCTAGTGTCTCATAGAGCGAACAAACACCACTTCGCTGCATACACTAATCCTGGCTAGGTAAAACCTATCCTCCTTAAGTACTCCCAATATGAAGCAGCCACCATATCCCAGCACGCGTACTCTGCACCCCACGCGGCTGCCAGTCGGCATATCAGGCGACTGGTGCCCGTGTACGGACGACCCATGTGCCGAAGCAGTGCTGTTACTGCCCGCACCGATCACCACGCGGCTGGCCTCACCTGCAGCACGTGGTACCACACGGCCGTGCCGCCGAAGTCCACGTGGAAGTCGGTGTAGGACTCCATGGCGCTGATGAGCACATACTTGGTGACCGTCGGCTTCTCCACGCCTTCCAGAGACGGGGTCGGCCAGAGAGACGTTACCCAGCACAGCTTACGTACCAGGTATGGCGCCTCCACGAGTGCCGACAGACTGTCGGTCACCGGTCACCGGTCATCGATCATCGATCATCGATCATCAGTCACCAGTCACCGGTCACCGGTCATCGGTCATCGAACATCGATCACCAGTCACCAGTCACCGGTCACCGGTCATCGGTCATCGATCATCGATCATCGATCATCGATCATCGATCATCGATCATCGATCATCGATCATCGATCATCGATCATCGATCATCGATCATCGATCATCGATCATCGATCATCGATCATCGATCATCGATCATCGATCATCGATCATCGGTCATCGACCATCGGTCATCGGTCATCGGTCATCGCGGTCGAGCCGTCTCACAGCGCGACAGGCAACACTAGGCCTCTGGAGCCATTCGAATCACAATCCGACAAGTTTTCGAGGGTAGCCCCGCAAGATCAGGGTCCACGTTCAGAACACAGCTAGATGTATAGAATTTGGACGCATCGGACGGCGCAACTTTCGGTTGTAGACGAGTACCCCTCCCCAATGACGCAATTGTGGACGGCCAATTCAACTTGAATGACTTTACCATGAAACACCGAGTGGCTCTACAATGCATGGATCTGGTCACCAGTGCTATCCTGGATTGGTAGTTTTCAAATAGCAAAGACAAATAATAACAATTCGACGAAGATTTAAATTTAATCTGCCCAATGTCAGTAGGGAAACATAATGGAAGAGAATAGTGGGGGGAGGGGTCAGATTCAGAGCATGTGGTATGGAGGGGTGGTGAGCAGGACAAATGACTAGGAAGACCAAAGTGGGACGACGGCAGCAGTGGTCGACGTGTGGTGTCGGGGAGAGAGCGACACGAGAGCAGAGAGGAGGTGGAGCGACGTTTCACCGACCCTGTGTTGCTGAACTCGAGGCTGATACAGTTGAGTGTGTCGGTGCGCTGCACACTGCTGAAGTACTCGGCCAGGTCGTGCATGCTGATGTGGATGTCGCGCTGACGGCTGACATCGATCACGTCCAGCTCCCGCTCCGAGCCTGACCGACACAGCACACTGTCTGACTGACATGGCACAGAACCTGACTGACACAGCACACTGTCTGACCGACACGTCACAGGGCCTGACCAACACAGCACACTGTCTGATCGACACGGCACTGAGCCAGACCGACACAGCACACTGTCTGACCGACACGTCACAGGGCCTGACCAACACAGCACACTGTCTGATCGACACGGCACTGAGCCAGACCGACACAGCATACCGCCTGATCGACAAGTCACAGAGCCTGACCAACACAGCACACTGTCTGATCGACACGGCACTGAGCCAGACCGACACAGCACACTGTCTGAATGGCACGACACAGAGCCTGACCAACACAGCACACTGTCTGACCGACACGTCACAGGGCCTGACCAACACAGCACACTGTCTGATCGACACGGCACTGAGCCAGACCGACACAGCATACCGCCTGATCGACAAGTCACAGAGCCTGACCAACACAGCACACTGTCTGATCGACACGGCACTGAGCCAGACCGACACAGCACACTGTCTGAATGGCACGACACAGAGCCTGACCAACACAGCACACTGTCTGACCGACACGTCACAGGGCCTGACCAACACAGCACACTGTCTGATCGACACGGCACTAAGCCAGACCGACACAGCATACCGCCTGATCGACAAGTCACAGAGCCTGACCGACACAGCACACTGTCTGAATGGCACGACACAGAGGCTAACCAACACAGCACACTGTCTGACCAACATGACAAAGAGCCTGACCAACATAGCACACTGTTTGACCGACACAGCATACAGCCTGACCAACACAGCTCACTGCCTGACAAACATGATAAAGAGCCTGACCAACACAGCCCACTGCCTGACAAACATGATAAAGAGCCTGACCGACATAGCACACTGTCTGACCGACACAGCATACAGCCTGACCAACACAGCACACTGCCTGACAAACATGACAAAGAGTCTGACCGACATGACAAAGAACCTGACCGACACAGCACGCTGTCTGAAGACAATTTCACTAACATCACAAGCTGTGTATTTACACTGAATTTGGTGTGAATACACCTTTAAGTAATGTTGAAGTATTACCACTCATATTTTCTTTATATCCACAAGGTATTTAAGTCACCATAAGCTGACTGCCAGTCAGCTGTTAGTGGCTTAAATATTAGATAAGATTGAAGATAATTAATTAAATAAATATTATCCAATTAAGCATAATTAAGTAAGATTACCTAAAGGTGTATTCACACCAAATTCAGTGTGAATACACAGCTTGTGATGTTAGTGAAATTGGCCTCTGACCGACACGGCATTGAGCATGACCGACACAGCACACTGTCTGACCGATACGTCACAGAGCCTGACCAACACAGCACACTGTCTGATCGACACGGCACAGAGCCTGACCAACACAGCACACTGTCTGACCGGTACGTCACAGAGCCTGACAAACACAGCACACTGTCTGACCGACACGTCACAGAGCCTGACCAACCCAACACACTGTCTGACCGACATGCCAAGGAGCCTGACCAACATAGCACACTGTCTGACCGACACGTCACAGAGCCTGACCAACACAGCACACTGTCTGACCGACACGTCACAGAGCCTGACCAACCCAACACACTGTCTGACCGACATGCCAAAGAGCCTGACCAACACAGCACACTGTCTGACCGACACGTCACAGAGCCTGACCAACCCAACACACTGTCTGACCGACATGCCAAAGAGCCTGACCAACATACACACTGTCTGACCGACACGGCATACAGCCTGACCAACACAGAACACTGTCTGACACAGCACACTGTCTGACCGACAGTCCAATCGATAGTCCGACCGAGAGTCTAACCGGCACAGCACTGACTGACTCAACATGTTGTCTTACCGACACAACACACAGCCTGACTGACACAACACCTTGTCTGACAAACACAACACAAAGTCTGGCCGACACAACACCCGACCGGACTGACCCACCACACAACCTGACTGACCCAACACATTGTCTGACGAACACAACATACAGTCCGGCCGACACAACACCCGATCTGACTGACCCACCACACAAGTTAGTTATTTGGGCTTAAGGGCGCGCCGACTACGAGGTCATTTAGCGCCCAACCCACCACACAACCTGACTGACCCAACACGTTGTCTGATCAACACAACATACAGTCCGGCCGACAAAACACCCGACATGACTGACCCACCACACAACCTGATTGACCCAACACACAACCTGACTGACTCAACACATCGTCTGATCAACACAACGTACAGTCCGGCCGACATGGAGCACAGCACGACGACATGGAATACAACAGCCAGGTGTACAATGGTAACATAGCGCTAGACAAACTACGACAATGCTGCATGATATTCATATCGTGAGCCACGAAAAGCAGGAAAAACGCAAACCCAAAACAATAACATCGAACAGTAATACGGAACGGGTAACAGCAAGCATCTCAACCCATCATTGTCCACGTTAAATTAGAACGTACCCACGTAGTTCTCCACATCGTGAATGGTGAAAGTGTTTGCAGGCGGCAGCTGCATGCCCAGACCCTCCACCGAATCCAGCAGAATGGATCGGTCCCAACCATGCTGAGCCAGGTACGGCAGCGTCAGCTGCTGACCGCGTAGGCGCACCACCACCTCATCGGCGCTGAAACACGCCACATGTGCTCCAGATCAGCTGAAACTGGCGCCGCCGCAAATAAACATCATCGGTCGCAACAAACACTGCGCAAGTCATTCTTCGCACTCATTGAGCTTATGTGAGTGGTAAGGTATCAAAGGTGTGGATCGCTTCGTCAAACACAGGTATCGCATCATCTGGAAGCACGATAAAAATGATACGAGGAAGTCAGCAACAAAACATATGGCTAATGGCCAAGGGTGAAAAATGGGCCGTTTCTGGATTTTTCCACCCAGAACATTATCTTGTACAGCAAATTATCTTCTTACTTTTCTCATTTGGAGGTTGAATGGTGTTGTTTGACAGTAACTGCTCCGTGATCAAGTGCTCAAGATTCACTAAAAAGTGCACGATAAGATTATGATGTCAAAGCTTTGAGGAAACATATCCTCTCCATATTATATTACAAAAAAAAATTGTTCTTTCCACATCCAGAATTACAAAGCATAAATCCAACCCTGCTAATGGCTCCGTACCTTTCAAAATGTCGAGATCGCAGCTCTTTCAAGAATATTGGAGTACCGGTTTGAACCGGTTTTGAGTCTGCGTTTAACTCGTACGGGTCGTGCCGGTGCCAGTTCGTCCTCTGCTTGTCTGCGGCAAAGACACATGCTCTGTTGATGGCCTATGCAGGGATAGATTCCCCATACAATATCGAGATAAGGTGTGGAGTGGATTACACATGGGCTGAAATTGTTAAATAGACTTTAACATTCTTATCATACATCAGCTCGAAATTGGCCAACGCTGCTTAACACTCGAGACAAAAACAATCAACGCACTATGCTCATGGTACATTAACTGACATACGCAATATGCATGGCTGGTTGGGCTTTCTTAACCACTACCGCCCACAAACGAATTCCACCGAGCCTATGCATTACCGTTCTCACAAACGAATGCAGAAATGCCTGTCAGGGTCACCTATGCTGTAACCCTCAAGCATGTCCCTTATACACAAAGTTTGTTATCGCAGACCTATGACATTGCCCGTCTAAAACAATTTTTTTCACAAGCGTGCTCTTACATATATTTGTTCGGTGAAATGGGCCCATTAATGATAGCTCGTGCTTACGAAGATAAAATATGTTGAACAATACATAATATATATTTGTGCGTTTAATTGCCAAAAAATTACTCCTATGCTGTTTTTTTATTTATAAATGGAATCAAGCACAACAACAAATTAAAAAGTACAGTGACGAATGAATCTCAAGTTATAATATCGATGCAAAATAAAAGTGAGATGAAGTGACAAGAAGGCATTTCCCTTAAACGAGTCCTTTGTCAAATGTGCATGAGGCGTGTTACGTGCACCGTCCGGTAAGTCTGTCCAATCGATGGCTTGCCTACAACTATGGCCGACGACGAGCTGGCAAAGTCTCTGGCTCATCGGCAACATGCCATCGCCAGCACCAGCCTGGAATATATGTATAACTATACAATCGCCGTCGCACATGCAACGGCGCACCGATCCCAATATCAAGTATGCCGACCCGTACCCAGAGCTGATGGGCGCCAAATGACCGAGTAGTCGGCGCGCCCTTAAGCCCAAATAATCAATCAATACCCAGAGCTGGAGAAAGAATACACCCGCGAGCAATGCCACAAACTGGAGAGCCTGTTCGCCGAGGCCGACACCAGCGGCTTCATCACGCTCGACAAGCTGAAGAAGTTCTGCGAGACCAAGATGGGCCGGCCCATCACACACCTGGACGCCAAGAAGATCATTGCGCTGGCTGACGACGACAAGGATAAAAAGCTGAGCCTCGCAGAGTTTATGCAGCTGTGGCTGCACGTGGCCGCCGGAAATGAGCCGCCCGCCTCCGGCATGGACGCCGTCATGGACGCCAACGACATCAGACCCGACATCTCGAAGAATCACAACTTCTCCGAGAGAGGTAACCAGGTGGCCAGAATGAAGAACCGATTCGAGCAGTTTGCAATCGCGGATGACCAGCAGCGCCAGCACGACGATGCCATACGTGAGGAGCATCACAAGCTGCGACTGCGCCAGGCCGCCGAAGCAGAACAATACACAAAAGCTGGACGAGAGGCACAAGGCAATGAAAAATCGAGGCGCCATGTTTGAGCAGAAGTAGGTGGATGTCGCCAGAGAATGTAAACAAGGATTGGATGCTACAAGTTGACCAGACGCGGAACCGACAAATGGCAGTGTTAAGCATAAGAGGAAATTTATATCTTAACACACCTTAGTCGAATCGAATCCACCAATTAGGCCTGCATTTCTGCCGAACTACGCAGATGTCGCAGAAACAGCAAAGCTCATCTGGATGACGAGATGGCAGCGAAGCTGTATTCAATAAATTTAATGGTCGCTTGAAATTTCACATTCCGCTTTGTTAACGTCTCATGGCCGCAGGTATACAACGAATTAAATTGTAACTGGATTAAGACAAATAAACTAAGTACATAAGCGGGGTGAAGTTGCAAGAACGGAAGTCGGATAAAAATGCATCGAAGGTACCACCAGTTCAAGTATGACCATGGCAAATCCTTCATTGTTTGTTGTCTGTTTATTGGGGTTTTGGGGCGCATCGACTGCAGTGGTCATGCACCGCCCATAACATAATCATAACGAATTATCTCAGCGAATACTAGTCGAGACAGCTTAATATGCAAGACATCATCGAAGCCGTTGCGGTCAAACGTACGATAGAATGGTAAATATTTCAACCAAACATCTTTACCAAACCAAAATCTGCAGAATACCAGTGTTTGCTCTTGCGGCTACCATAAAGGGGATGTCCTTCACTTTCTACTAATTGTCCTCTATATGCTAACCACAGCACACTCATGATGACTGAACCTATATGGCCTGTAATCTCAATTCTTTTGCACAGCGAAATTTCGAATCTGCTTGCCTTCAACATCGGCTTGACAAAAACACCAACAGTTGATTATCACAGCTTTACAATCAATCAATCAATCAATCAATCATATATTGAGGTCTCCATAGTCCAGACAATGTAGAAACAAGGCATGTACGTCATGGCTTTTCAGCCCTCTCGTCAAATCACAGTTGAAAATATAAGATAAAATGCCTACTGACCGTCTCCTGATTTAAAATCTAACAATAATAAAGCACATTTGAGATGAGCGTATGCAGCACTATATCACGGGTGGCCAGCAACCTTCCTCAACTTCTCATTCCATGCCGCGATTGCCCTGTATGGGAAGTTGTGTCTGGCGAATTCAGTCCTAATCCTAGGTAGCTCGAGCATATCTGCGTCTGTACCTCGTGTCCGCCTACTGGAGACTTCGTCACGACGGGTGAGACACTCTGCCAAGCTAGGAGGGACGGATGTAGACAAGAGCCTCTCGACCATGGCCACATCCCGCTCTTCGACCATACTCTCGACCCTCGGCCATCCCAGCGCCTCAAGGGTGGGCGTTATGTGTTAAAGACATAAAGACATAAAGACATAACGTTCTCGTCTGTGCTGGCCGGAAACGATACGAGCGCCGAAATTTATGATCTTTTGAATTCTGTATTTCTGCGATTTGTTACAACCTCCCCAAACTGTCAAACAATACTGAAGGTGTGGGAAAACGAGAGCCTGAACAAGAAGTTTCTTTGTCTCACGCGGAATTTTGTGACGTAATTTTGAAAGCCCGACGAGAACAAAATAACACCGCCGAGTGACCTGCGACACTTGCTTTTCCCATGTAAGAGCCGAATCCACGAATACCCCTAGAATCTTAGCGTGAGGCGAAGCCTCAATTTTGTTGTTTCCGAACTGGATGCTGAACGGGGCTGACTTTTTGCGCAGGGGTTTAATGATCAAGAGCTCAGTTTTGCTTGGGTTAATTTTGAGTCGGCTCTGAGTGAACCAATTTTGGGCGACGCTGAGTGTGTCTTCGACACGCTATATAAGCCTGGAAATATCCGAATCAGAGTCCAAAAATTGAATGTCATCTGCATAAGAAACTTGCTTACCACAATTTAGATGTGAGACCAGATCATTAGTGAAAATCAAAAATAATTTTGGTCCCAGCTGGGACCCATGGACGACGCCGTGCGTCACCGGCAGGGGTCCAGCGGAACTGTCCTTAATTCTTTGGGTGCGGTCACTCAGCCAGTCCCTGAACCAGTGGTCACTGATCCCGTACCAACCGAGTTTGTCCAGAAGACGGTCGTGCTCCACCGAGTCAAAGGCACGGGACGTATCAGCGGTCAACAAGACGGAAATCTGACCACGATCGCGGTTTGACGTCAAGTACGACATTGTCTCCAACATGGCGGTTTCGGTTGAGTGGCCGGAGCGAAAGCCGTGTTGGTTTCTAACAAATACATGATTTCTATCCAAATAAGCCGACAACTGCAAATTTACCAGTTTTTCACATAGTTTGCCAACGACATTGAGAATTGAAATGGGCCTAAAGTTAGCTGGGTCAGTGCGATCTCCTTTTTTGTGCAAAGGTAACACAATCGCTTCCTTCCACTCAGCCGGCACCTCTCCAGATCTTAGCGAGCTGTTTACCACATGTAAAAGGTGCGGTCCTATGACAGGGAATGTCAACCTCAGCATATCGATCGTGATGCCATCACTACCGCACGCGCGTGACTTTACACTACTAAGCGCCAGCGACAATTCTGGTAGCCTCACCGTCCGCACCTGAAAAGAGCTTTGCACGGAGCTTTGCTTCAAACCGAACGATTATGCATCAACAGACTGACCCAGAAGATACAGCAATTCCAACACACCATTTGAGGTAAATTCAAATCTGAATCTGGTGGATGATCTGAGGCACAGTAATTGGTGCTGGTGCATCACATATGACATAGTCTTGGATCCAACTCTAAGCAATACTTCAATGATGATAAAATGGCAACCTTGGAAACAGACTTGTGCTTGACTCAATTTTTAGTCAACTCACATTTGACTCATAGATCTTGAGATCCGATTCAACTCATGATTCAGAGCAGGTCAAAATTATTTGATTCAACTCAATTCAGACTCAGAGCTCACAAAGCATGATTCGACTCACGACTCAAACAGAAATTTGAATCGATTCAGATCCGACTCAATTCAAATCAGACTCATAAGCCATATGATTCAGTGTGCACTGCCCACACATTATTTATATATATATATATATATATATATATATATATATATATATATATATATATATATATATATATATATATATATATAATGTGAGGTGAAAACAAAGTCATAGCAAAAATAATTTCTTCGACAGACAGTTTGATGTCAACGCATCTTCATCTGTGTCTAATTAAAGAAGGGAATTAGTATTTATTTAGACACCAACGAAGATGCTCTAACATCGAAACATCTGTTGAATATATTATTTTTGCTATAACTTTGTTTTCACCTCACATTATTTATCATCCGTCATGCACTGTAATGGTTGGCATATAGGATATATACAGATAAATGCATGTGCATGTGCATAAAGTAATTGACTCAAAAACATTAACGAGATGAATGGTTGTCAATGCATATGCAAAGCAATGAGTGCATAATACTTCAATCCACATCAGCATGATACACAACCTGAATCATATATACCTGCCACACATCACCTAACTTCAACATAGCACCCAGGTTCTGCACTGCAATACGTATCCGCACATAATACAATTGTGTTGGTTTGTTGCCCCCCACGAAGTTGGTTTGGTAGCGGGCTTGAAGGTTTCCCTTCACCATTCGTTTACACACAATTTTACCAACATTCTGTACACTATCTTGCAAATTTTATGGCAATATAGGGTACTTTGACATATTCTAATTGAAATACCTATTCTTTAGCTTCAGCAAAGGGTATCCTAAATGACCCAGTAATAATCGTCCTGCCTAACACTGTGCCATTTCCGGCAGGCTCACCATCAAGCGCCTCCAAAATAAAGGGATTGTTCCCGATATTGGTAGGCTCCCTCTACCTCCATTTTACGTGTTCAAGTTGTCACCCTCGTTCAAGAGCGGAAGAAAGGACAGTCATGAGGGCTAAGTGCGTCCATAGCTTCTTCTCTCCAGTGGCAGGAGTTTCAGTCGAGTTGCAAGTTTCAGGAGGGCATTCCTAGATCACAGTGGTGTTGAACATAAATGTTCAATTGTGCATGTATCATCAATAATCCATGCAAGATTCATCAAGGATGAATGCATCATGCCCTGGGTCTAGCTGGCCTACAAAAAAACTGTTTTCAACAACTGCTGTATGTCAGTAGCCGGTTTTACAGCGGAAATTTGCTCTGTTGCCAGACCACTCGTTCTCCGAGATAGAGCGACCGGACATAAAATAATGTTAAGTAGAAAATGTAAACGAATAGTAGTTCAAACGGAGATACCTGTTTCACATAGGAAAAGTTTTACTTAACTGAACAGATTGAGAATTCAAAAAGGAAAAATAAATAATAGCATAAACGACGACAATTAACTTTCAGCCTACGTTAACAAACGGCAACTTCACTCATCTCTAGTTCAACTGGCAGGTATCTGGCCGCGACTTGCACCAGACGATCGTCGTTTGCCAGATGGCAAATGATGTGCTCGTTTGTGTCTTAAAATGCGTCATATATTCGGATGCTTAGCCGCTGATTGGCTGAATTTCTTTGTGGTGCGTGCAGATCTGCGAGCCGTCACCTATACACTACCGTCTGAGTTTGTCGGTGAGGCTTGAAATGGTTTGTATGTATATATAGGTTTTAAAGCTATTTTAATGTCTTTTCCAGAAAAAATGACTTGCTCTGAGGCTGTGTGCTATTATTTTTCATCTGTTCCATCAATGTTTTTCTTGCATAGTGGTTTATTTTTTTGAAAAAAAACCTATTTAGATTTCTGGCATGGGCAGGAGGCCTATGCACCAGCCAAGGCCGTACACAGGCACCAGTGATATATATTAGGAACATTTAAAATTTCGTTGATAGTTGCCAACGAAATGTTTTCGTAGGAAGATATGTGCTATGCTTCTCCATCAAGTGTAGTAGCTTTTCTTGTGATTAACAACTTATTTTTTCCTAAATGGCCTGTACAGTTTTAGATATAGCCTGCTCATGCTCTGTACCTATGTGTAATGAGGAGGAAGGTAAACAGACAAGAGGGACCACTATGTCTAATCAAGGAATGAGGCATTTGTGAAATGTGCATGGTTTACCAAGTGTGCCAAGTGCATGTAGTTTAAATTTGGGTGACTGGCCTGCCATAAGGGTGAAATTATTTACTAAAGCTCTTTTTGGCATGCAGACATGACTAATCTTAAAAGCTACATACCTATCTGATCATTATGAAACCTCCACAAAATGATTGAACATGTCATAATTGTGTAAGGTTTCTGTTTGTGTAATCCTGTGTGATGTCAATGTCTACCATATCAAAAAAGAACATACCTTACTCATGCAAAATACTTCATGAAGCTGCACAATTCTGCAGCACAATTCAGCATGTGACACATATGCACCTATTAGGTTTTTACTTTTCTATATTTTGTGCTAGACTAAATTTCTTGCTTGCTGATATGGCCAATCTTCACTCAGCAACTATTACAATTTATTTTAGGTATATGCCAAATTATTTGGGTTTGGACTTTTGGGATCCTGGATCAGATCAAAAGTTTTCAAAGTTTTCAAAGGATAGTTTTTGTCTTACAGTCATGGCAAATTGAATAAACTATGGAATTATTGCAGTTTAAATTGTTCACAAGTTAATTTTACTTCCAAAAAGCAACAAAAGATGTTGAGATGGGTCAGTTAGGTTGGATATTTAGCTTGAAATGTTCGAGGATAAAAAGAAACTGAAAAAATGTAATAAACAAGGAAGTTAGGCTAAGTTATGTCAAGTTAGGTTAGGACAACCCAATGTGGTTCAGAGGGTTCTGCAAACCATCTCGACCACATTTACAGCCTAATGTGGCTGAGAGGGGTTGGACCATGATTGACGTCGTAACGCCGTTGGCCCGACAGAGTTTCGAATTTGATGTGGGCATGATACTTTACCAACAGTATCAGGTTTGACCAGGTGTGGATCCAGGAATTGTCATGAGGGGAAGCTTGTTTGGATGGGCGCCGCTGTGAATGTACCTGGAGGGGCACATTTTCTTCCGAGGAGCACCACTGGAGGACAAAAAATGCTAGGGAGACTGGTACACTGGGACCTCCCAGAAGTGTCTGAGTTATAAAGGGGGTTGCCTTCGCCCCTTCCCCTACGACTCGCCTTTTCACCCTACCCGCTCCGGCGACCATGGCTGGAGATCCCGGGTGTGTTTGTATCCACCAGGTATCGATACTGGAGCACATGGTACATCACTGGGACGTACTGCGATTTTGGGGGCCGGGCCTGATTTTATTTTTGTCGGGGAGTCGGGACGTTTTTTTCGGCGCTTTGCACGATTCATGGGATTCCAGGTCGGTTTTCCAGGCCAAGATTCGGGGTCCCAGCTGGATTTTTCTAAACCTCGGATTTATTTTTATATGGTCCTGTCACGAGTTTTCGGCCCCACTGTTTATTTGTATCCCCAGCATAAATTTTAAGCATCCCGACGGAAATTTTGCGCTCCCACCACTATTTTTGGGAGCTCCTGTGCGATTTTGCTTCGGGGTCAAGCGCGAGTCTTCGGGGCCCCAATGCGTGTTGTCGGGAGGCACAAGTTCTTGTGGCCTCTTTTTTCGGAGTGCGAGTTGCGTTTCCGGTTCCCGTCGTGATTTTTGAGGCCCCAGTGCGTTTCTTTCGTGGCAAAGGCACGTTTTTTTAGATAGCCATAATCAATTTGTGACGCATTTGGAGTTATTTTTGGGATTCCAGAGTTAATTTCCGGGTCCTGATTGACATGTCATAGACCGCATGGTGAAGTGTAAATGCATACATTTTTAGGAGCCATTTTGCCGATCCCGATTAAGTTCTTCATTTTGGTGTGTATTTTTGTGGCCATCTTCCCCCTAAGGAAAACTTCTTAAAATATGCCCTTGCGTGTGTCATTAAATCGATATTTTGAGTTCATTTTACAGTCCCGTTTTGGGGGCGGTGAGATAGTTTGGTCCCCTTCACGCCGCTTGGTGAGTGGAGGAGGGCATGGCCTCCGTGTCCCTACCTTTTAGATCCGCCAGCTCGTAGACCCCATGCATTTGAAAATGCATCGTAATTATTCACGGCAATCCATACATGTCTAGTAAGACGGCCGTTAATACCATTTTGGATATTATGCCACAAGGAAAACGACGTTTAAGTTCGTGCCGCCCTGCTACCGACCCGGTGTCTGCCGGCGGCACCGGACGCTGAGTTGATGCTGGTGGACCTCAGTAATCCGGCAGTGACGGTGGCTGTGTGCTACAGGTCACCAGGCGATGAAGCCATTACACGCATTTTTGGCATTTAGGCGAGCTCCCGCCCCTTATACTCCTGGACGACTTCAACATTCCTGAGAGCCGACGGCATTTACCGAGTCCACCCGCGACCAATCGGCGTGAGAGGTTGGCGACGCTATATGACCTAGCGGTTGAATGCGTCGTAAAAGAACCCAAGGTTCTTGTTCAACATTCCTGAGCTTGGCTGGGTCCCGTCTGCGTCCGACTAGACAAATCCGGTCCGGCTTAGACCAACGGCCAGGGCCAACTGCTTCCTGGAAGCGTGCGATTTCCACGACCTGAGCCAATACGTCACCCAAGCTACAAGAGCCAACACCATCTTAGACTTGGTGCTCACTATCGGTATCGCAGCAGAGGCTTTCGTTCGGAAGGGTATCATAGACTCGGACCATGACGACATCCAGGCTAAGTTCCTTCTGCCGAGGCCATCACCTCCAGCTGTATCCAGTCCGACTGCCTGTAACTACAAGAGCAGATTTTGATTCACTGCGACGCTGTCTGGAACTTTTACCGTGGAACGTGCTGGACGGCTTAGATGTTGACAATGCTGTTGGTATGTTTTACTCGTTAGTTGAACATGCTATCAGTGATCATGTGCCGGTCGTGACTGCTCATCATAGGCTCCCGCCCTGGTTCGACGGTTAGACCCGGCACGCACTAGCCGCGAAAGAATGTGCTCATCGTCGGATGAAAAGGCACCCGAGTGACAGTGCCATTCGTCGGGATTTTACGGACAAGTGCGACTTTTTAAACGTCTGATCGGACGTAGCTCCTGCTGTTATTTGAGGGGACTAGTGGAGGATCTTGGAATATTTCCCAACCGGTTGAAAAATGGCAAACGTCACACCGATATATAAAAAGGCAACCGGAAAATTCCGGCAAACTACCGAGCCGCTTCACTTCTTTGCTTGTGTAGCAAGGTTTAAAAAAACTCATTTACAATGTTTTGTAATGTCATTGTCATTTACACATTTTACCAGTACTGACTGACTCTCAGCACGGTTTATTCCAAGTTATTCCAAAGAGGTCACATGCTTCAAACCTGGGAGTTTTATTGAGGCACGCCTGGGATTCGATCGCTACCGGTACCAGACAGATGCAATCTACACGGACTACTTTTCGGCTTTCCAAAGTGTTAACCATAAACTGTTGCCATACAAGCTCGAAAATGCATATCGCGTTTCAGCGAAATTATCTCTCTGATTCGCGCATACCTGATTGGTCGCCGCGGCGAATGATAGTGAATAATGATAGGTCTCCGACTGGGCTGACATCACTTCCCGTGTACCGGATGGCAGTTTGCTGGCCCCATTGTTATTTGCCCTGTTTGTGAACGACCTGCCATCCAGAATTGACTCGGAATGTCTAATGTTTGCTGATGATGATTTATGATTTTTAGGAGGGTAGAGTCTGTGGACGATGCGACTCGCTTGCAGAGGGATATCGATTTCCTCTGCCAAGTGGTCCGCAGACTGGATGCTATCCTTGAATCCTCTGAAATGCAGGTCGTTCACAATGACTCTCCATCGTACTCCTGTGCACTTCGAGTATAAGGTACACGATACGACGCTGCAGCGTGAGACTGTGATGCGAGACCTGGGTGTACCTAGACAGCAAATTGACATTCGCACAGCATGTGGCGAAAACCGTTTGAACTGTGAACCGAGCTCTCGTGCTATTTATTAGATCACTGCAAGCAGGAGTACCTGGTAGCAAATTCACCGAAAAGTGCTCTGCTAACAGCATATAACGCGACCATTAGGTCTGGCCTTGAGTATTGCTCCGTCATCTGGGCAGCTGGCCTTGAGTATTGCTCCGTCATCTGGGCAGCTGGCCTTGAGTATTGCTCCGTTATCTGGGCAGCTGGCCTTGAGTATTGCTCCGTCATCTGGGCAGCTGGCCTTGAGTATTGCTCCGTTATCTGGGCAGCTGGCCTTGAGTATTGCTCCGTCATCTGGGCAGCTGGCCTTGAGTATTGCTCCGTTATCTGGCAGCTGGCCTTGCCGTCATCTGGGCAGCTGGCCTTGAGTATTGCTCCGTCATCTGGGCAGCTGGCCTTGAGTATTGCTCCGTCATCTGGGCAGCTGGCCTTGAGTATTGCTCCGTCATCTGGGCAGCTGGCCTTGAGTATTGCTCCGTCATCTGGGCAGCTGGCCTTGAGTATTGCTCCGTCATCTGGGCAGCTGGCCTTGAGTATTGCTCCGTCATCTGGGCAGCTGGCCTTGAGTATTGCTCCGTCATCTGGGCAGGCGCAGCGGCAACACATCCGGCCCGGGTAGACAGGGTAGAAAAGACATTTTTAATGTGGCTAGGTGACCACTGTAGTGACACACCTAGGCCGGAATCTCTGCAATATCAGGACCTTCTTCGCTTTTACAATATGACGTTTGTGTCCACTCTGACATCATATTCTTACGAAAAGTTGCATGCGGTAGGACGGACTCATCGGTTTTATTGTGCAGAACTTCTGATTATGTGTCCCAGTCAGGAGAAATAGGCAAGCTTTTTATTTCATGTACCATATGTAAGTGTGGAAACTATTATGTGCGGCTTATTCAACGGATTACTAAGAGAAACAAACACATTTTTAGCGAGGACACCAAGTGCGGACATATTCGCGAACTCGCTGAATGCATTTGAGATGCAGGCAATTAGATGCGTGTGTGCTGTGTCACATGCTCACATCTGAGTCGCGTAGCCATTGGGCGTCGATGCAGTCTTGCATCGATGTAGCCTTTCACTTGTTTGAACCGAAAACTGTTCACCTGTTTTGTTGAAGCTTTTTAGCTCACAAGTTTTGTAAAGGGCTGAATATGTTGTTGGAGCTTATGGACAATAAACAATAAACAACTGAACTGAGAACTATTCTCATGGCACCAGTCATACATACACAAGGGTATAATGGTGCTTGAAAAAGTGGAGGACACATCTGTATCGAATTTGCATATCCCAAACAAGAATTGTTGAGCAAGGGGATGCTTGGGGAATTGCATGTTTCACACTAAACCCAACTGTATCAACCAGTAATATGAAAATATCTGGCATGTTTCACTTCAGATATCCGAGCAAAAATTGGAATATAAAATTATCATTCCTATACCCCTACCAACAAAGGTTGGGACCAGGCCCACTATCCCCTTTTCATACGACCATGTGCACATGCCCTACATATCCATACTGATCTCACCAGCAGTACTTACAAATAGATGGGCCACACATGAGCTCACATCGCGGACAGTGGTACTTGTCAA
Source organism: Ashinkailepas kermadecensis (assembly GCA_034440615.1). Lineage (NCBI taxonomy): Eukaryota > Metazoa > Arthropoda > Thecostraca > Neolepadidae > Ashinkailepas > Ashinkailepas kermadecensis. The sequence goes on along the minus strand of JAOTOM010003061.1, from coordinate 73,115 downwards.
TATCCACACTTTGGTGTTCGCGCAATCCCACACACCTGCCGGCACACAGGGGAGCTGAACATACAGTATGCCAACCCGAACCATTCAAAATGCAGCTTTGCACACTCATTTCATGGTGGGTCAACTCAACTTAATCAGCAAAACTCTTCTGTGCAAACCATGAAACGAACGTTGATGTTTGCAAAACATGCCATATCTAATGAGCATGGCATAAAATTGAAGAATGTAAGCTAGAAAAGGACAAGTAACACTTCAGCTGAATAATGCATGCAGCATACCAGGTGATACACAGTTCAAAATACTGCTTGTGGTACAGCCAATGCTGGTTAAAGACCAGGTGTAATATACTCACATGCCATGAAGCCAGTCTTTACAAATATCACACTGTATCATAAATTTTGAGGTATCATATGGTTGACCACAGGTGCACAATGATTCACCAGATGCCATGTTTCATATGATCTGAAAAGAATAGATAACACCAAATTAATCAAAATGACATTAAGACAATATCATGCAGTGTGCTAACATTGGCTTTGATAACTGGGGAAGAAGGCCTTTTGTTCCTAGGAGAGGAAGTGATTTTTTAAACCTTTATTTGTAAAATGTAGAAAGAATGTTAAGCAAGAATCTGCAAATTTTTACTCTTTTTTCTTTCTTCAGTCATTCTTTTCATACTTTGGCATCAGTTGTACAAAATGCAAATTTCTGAAGGCCATCACAAGTCTTTAAAATGTGTTTTTTTTTCTGTGGGTGCTATATGACCTATGCAGTTGATGCACCCTAAAGCCCAAATAACTCACTAACTAACTAAAATGTTTTTTCCTTGGTAGAACTAATCAAAAATTCCATGCTTCACTCACACTAGAGCAAATATATGTATGCTAAATGCCATCAATATTATTTAACAATGTAGTATAAAATGCATGATCCAGAACATGATCAATATATTTAACCACACTGACTGAAGCAGCTTGGAAGGTACACAATGAATATATTTCATGGTGAGTTATTTCCTGCTCTATGGCATTCACTTTTCCCTAACACATCCTTACCATGCTGACATTCACAAGAGTAGACTTCCAAACATGACTTATCACCAAATTAGGGGGGGTGGATTGAAGGTTGCAGTTTTACCTCCAACATGGAAAACTCTATGCAGATTTATGGAATGAACATATTTGTTTTCATCAGGTGCACAATTGTTTTGAAGGGGCATGATTTCTACAAAGTGGGTCATATTTGTACTCGGCAGGGTGACATCAGCTGAAAAACTTGAGCTTGGGTGCTCTTGAACATCCTAAAGGGCTACTTTTTCCATGTACCAAGTTCTTCCTTGGATTGCCTAGGTAGGTAGGTAGGCACCTATCTAGCTAGTGGGATGAGGCTAAACTTGTTGATCCATCATAGAATGCATCTCGCTCCAGCTTCAATAATTATTTGTCCAATGAAATGCTCATGAATGTGGTTAACATGATATGACCACTCATTTCCTCTGCAAATGCATATTTTTGCAGTTGATTGGCAAAATAACACCAAAAAGTGGGCAAAATAGCATAGAAAGCAATGCAAAAAAGAAAAAAATGTGATGGAGCCTAACCTAATGACACATCAGGACACAAAATTAGTTTCAAAATTTGAAAAATTGAATACAATTTTCTTTCTCAAGATGTTTCAATGTAAAAAACCTAGCATAGCCCAGCCTGTTATTGAAGGAGAAGGAAAACAAGAGATAAAATTTATCCAATTTACAAAGACAAATTTAACCACCTTGCTTGCTTTATGGAGGTAAAATGTATATAAAACATATTTTGTGAATATCATAAAGCACAATAATACTGGCTATACTAGGTGGGGTTAGTTTATGTTACATTGCCTTTATCAAGCATTATTTTATGCTATATTACCAGACTCCAAGCCCATTGCAAACTGAAAAGTGCACAATTGCAGAGGAAATGAGTGCTTACATCCTCTTGACATGTTCATAAATGTTGCATTTGAGAAAAAAACCAAGAATTCATAAGACTGAAACACAATTTTTTTTGCTTGCCAACATCACAATAAGTTCGTATTTCCCAAAGAAATTATTAATACCAGTCATTCACATTACATCAGAAAGCAGAAGAAAACCCCATTATTTTATCACAAACCATCCTAGCACTCCTCCTATATACCTAGCTACTCTAGCTTAACCTGGCATAACCTTTTAAAAAAAATAACTTTATTTCAATTTTTCAAAATGAAAAGTATTTCCAAATTTAAAAAACCTAATCTAGCACCAGACTGCAAAGTATGGCACCTTCAACAAGATCTGGCTGGTGCTTGGTGGGCAGCTCATGGTGCAGCTGTGGTGCTGCAATTGGTGCAAGGATGGGTACCTGGTGCAGACAAGTGGATAATCCAATGACAATTCACACAAGATTTTACAAAAATGAAAAGAAGATAATGACAACAATTATAAAAAACACAAAAATAAACACAGTGCACCATATTTGTCTCAGTTGACAGCTGCCAAATTTGTTTACTGCACAAAATTCCCCTGCTGCCAAACTCACTTTAGTGTCCCATGTAGTTACACAAAGCTGGGTGTGCAGTACTGGTTTTTTAACCACAGTAGGTTATATTGCACCCGATGTTGCTTGTGCTTTAATCATGTAGTATGTGCATGTTTGCATTGATTTAAGGTGAAATGTGTTTGTGCAGAAAAGGTACTCGCCAAGCATCTTGATTTTCTTACCTCATGTTTTTTTAACATCTCTTGCACTCTTGGTGTGTTTTAGTGCATTTTTTTCAGTGGTTGGTGTGCCTTGTCAAGCCATTTCCCATACATTGTAGTCTAGATCTAACCCAACCTAACCTAACCACATTTCTTTTGCTTTAGAGGTAAAACATGTAGCTAGCATGCCTTTGATTAAAACTAGGAAACCTGCAGTAATACCATACCTAGGTAGGCATCTACTTCCCATTATGCACAAGTAAGCAAGCAGATAAGGGTAAATTTACAGCATGAGATAATTTGCTTTTGGGAATTTCCTTTTGCAATGCAATGTTTATGGAGGTGGTTGGATGTGGTGTTGGTTCGGGTGATGAGTGTCTTTGCCATGGTTATGGTATCTTCCCTCTACAGACTTAACCTGGATGGTGTTATTGGAGATCAAGGAAAGATGTGATTCTTTGGAATTATTCTTTCTAAGTGTATTTTAAGGTAAAAAGATGATGCAACCACTCATTTTCTCTGTAAATGATTACTTTTCAGTTGGCAAAGAAATACAAGATCATAATCTTCACTCTATAAATATAGTCAATCTGTACCTGGTGTGTTACAGATGTGATAAAGAATACATCAAACACTTCATGCACTCAATTCAATGCTCTGACATAAAAACCTAATGTTTCTGGCTTAATTCCATGTTCATTCCTCCTTAGGTTAATGTCTGTCTTTGTCTAGTGTGTCAGTGTTTTCAGCTATTTATTTCATTTTTGGCAGTTATTCGGCAAGTGATTTCTTCTTTCTTTAAAACCACAGTCAACTTTCTGCACAGTGATTACCTTGTAAGTGCTGCATAGTTAGGAACTAGCATACACCTAAGCTTTGTCGGTTATTTCGCTCTGCTCTGTTATTTGGTAAATCATTTTGCAGCAAGCTACTTTTCAATCTCAATCTAGGAATAAGCTGCAGCCTTTAGGATGGTTACTACCAGGATGCAGGCACTAGAGGATGAGGTTAGGGCCCTTAAGGCAGAGCTTTCCAAGCTCAAAGCTTCCCTTGCTTCACAGGACAGGCCAGAAAGGGCAGCATGTAAGGGGCAGTATGTAGCAGGGGCATCTATGCCCAGGTGGTCACAGGCCACCAGGTAACTGTAGCTTCCCCTGCTGTGGAGGTGGCAGGGAGATCTGAAGAGAGAAGTGTTCCTAGTGAACAGAAGATTTCTAGTTGTAGCTCACAGGAGGGGCAGTGGTTTAAAGTCAGGGGGTGGAGGATTTGGAGACGTGAGCCTAAGCAAGGGGGCAGTGAGTGGCAGGTGGTAGGTGGTAGGAGTGGGAAGCAGCCTAGTCAAACAGCTCAACAGGCAGGAGTAGTAACATCCAATAGGTTCTGGGCATTGGAGGACTGCCCCCAGGATAGTGATAGCAGCAAGGAGAAAGTGCTAGTCGTAGGAGACTCGTGTGTGACATTTATATAGGGTATTCTGTAAAGGTCGGAGAGGTAGGAGGTGCATCACCAGGCCTGGTGCCAAGGTTAGAGACCTGGTCCCAGTGGTCACACAGGCCACCAGTGAAAACCAGTTTAGTACAGTTATAGTGCAGGTAGGAGTGAACAACATAGGTCCTGCTAGGAGTGAGGAGCTGATGCAGGACTACAGGGCCCTTCTGGCCACCCTGAAGCAAAGCAATAGCAGAGTTATTGTGACAGCTATTCTGCCTAGGGCTGGAGTCTCCCCTGAGTGGAGCTCTAGGGCACTGGCAGCCAATGCCAGGGTAGGTAGGCTCTGCAATGAGTTAGGTTTGACTTTTGTTGACAAGTGGTGCAGGTTTTATGGCTCATCTCACCTCTATCAGAGGGATGGCCTGCACTTCGGGGAAGTGGGTCAGAGGGATGGCCTGCACTCCGAGAAGGGGGTGCAAGTGTTAGGCAAAGTATATGAACGTGTCCTTCAGGGAAACTAGATAATGGGGTGGGGAGGGAAGAATTGGTATTGCCATATCAGGGATATGCCAATAGTGACAGCATAAGCAATAGAACCTCACAGTCAGCAAATAGGGGTAGCAGTAGATCAAGGGGGCAGAGTGGTAGCTCATCCAGAGATGATAGAGCTACTCAACATGAAAAAGCCAAAGAGGGTCATGGAACTTTTGTTAAGTGTATGATGCTTCATGCTCAGAGCATTCGATCCAAATTTGATGAGTTCAAGTGTTATGTTGCTGAGGAGAAACCAGATTTTGTTTGCATTACTGAGGCATGGGTCAGTGAGGGATATTTTGGGGATAACTTGCAGGACTATGAGATCCAGGGATACAATGTTTTCATGTAATAGGGGTCCAGCAGTGAAAGGGGGTGGTGTAATGCTCTATGTGAATAGCTTATACAGTTCTCAAAAAGTAGCAGATGGGGTAAAAAATGTGTCTGTGGAGTCCATTTGGCTTGATGTTGCTGTGGGAACAGGCAACAGCAATAAACTGAGGATAGGAGCTTTGTATCGATCAGGAACCTTGCCACATGCTCAGCAACTGGAGCTCGATAAGGTGATTTGTGAGGAAATCAGTAGAAACTTTCAGAGGAAATGCCTTATTCTTGGTGACTTTAATCTAAAAGGATATGAAAATGTTGTTGGACCTTGTCTTCTCAGATTTAAGTGATTTAGTTCAAGACTTGACTGCAGGAGAAACTCTGGGAAGAAGTGACCATAACATAGTGTGATTTAAGGTACAAATAGCAGGGACAATCAAGGATAATTTGGCAAAGATTCCAAATTTTAACAGGGCAGACTTTGACTGCATGAGAGAGGCTTTAAATGCCATAAAATGGGAAGAAGAATTGTTGTATTTAAATGCCTGTGAAATGTGGGAAAAATTCAAATCTTACTTGAGGGAAATTCAGATTAGACATGTCCCCCAAAAGCAAAGGCGCAAAAGACGGGTAGGAAAGCCAGCATGGCTTACACCAGATCTGATAAGATCAATTAAGGCTAATAAAGATGCATTTAGAGTATTTAAGGAAGCTTCAAATATCATAAATCTAAGGTCATATCAAAAAGCTAGAGATGCTGTGAAGCAGAAAACCAGAGCAGCAAGGCGAGCAAAAGAATTGGATTTGGCTAGGAACTGTAATGGGGACAGTAAAAAGTTCTTTAGTTTCTACAAGCTAAATAAAGTTTCAAGCACAATTGGTCCACTAGAAGTAAATGGGACTATATTGAGTGAGGATGGTGAGATGGTTGAGGAGCTGAGCAAGCAGTTTAAATCAGTGTTTACAGTGGAGGATGTGACAAATCTGCCAACCGTGAACCACAGTTCAGTGACAGGTGATCAGATACACGATGTTGATTTCATTGATAGTGATGTTTTCAATTATATCAGAAAAATAAAGCCAAACAAGGCAGCAGGACCTGATGGAATTTATGCTAGGGTATTGCAGGAAGCTGAAAAGGAACTGGCAATTCCACTTAGTATAATATTTTGTAGATCAGTTTCACAAAATGAAATTCCAACAGATTGCAAAAGGGCAAATGTAGTTCCTATTTTCAAGAAAGGAGAAAGAGGGAAAGTTGAAAATTATAGGCCAGTAAGCCTCACATCCCTAGTCTGCAAGGTACTCGAATCAATTATCAAGGATAGAATAGTTAGTTTTCTGGAAGGAAACAGATTGATTCAAGATACTCAACATGGGTTTAGAAAAGGGCGATCGTGTCTCACAAATCTCTTGGACTTTTTGAATTTTGCTACAGAACAATTTGATCAGGGAAATCAGGTTGATGTAGCATATCTTGACTTTAGTAAGGCCTTTGACAAGGTACCCCATAAACGGTTAATGATGCAGCTTCAGATCCATGGCATTGCAGGTAGCATCCTAAAATGGATAGAGTTGTGGCTTTCAGATAAACAGCAGAGAGTGATACTAAACGGTACAAAGTCATCATGGCAAAATGTTCTTAGTGGAGTCCCTCGGGGGTCGGTACTGGGGCCACTATTGTTCATTATATTTGTGAATAGCATTGAATGTGGCCTAAGCAGTAAGGTTTTGACATTTGCGGATGATTTGAAGATCTTTAGGGTAAGAACAGGGCACAATGAGCAGGTTTTGCTGCAGAACGACTTAGACGAGCTTGTGAAGTGGTCCGAAAATGGCAAATGAAGTTTAATTTGGGATAAGTGCAAAGTCATGCATGTAGGTAGGCAGCATATGAAGGCACCATACTTGATGGGTGGCCAAGTACTATCTGTGACTGAGCAGGAGAAGGACTTAGGTGTTATTTTGAACACAAAATTGGGGGCATCAGAACAGACCAAAGAAGCCAGGAAGAAGGCACTAAGAATGCTTGGGGCGATACAGAGGAATGTGTCATACAAAAGTGAGGAGGTCATCAGGAAGCTTTACTGTGCATATGTCAGGCCACATTTGGAATACTGTGTCCAAACAAGCTTGGTCCCCTAGTTATGAGAAAGATTGTTGGCTTTTAGAGAGTACAAAAGAGGGCAACAAAAATGGTTAATGGTATAGGCAACCTGGCATATGAGGAAAGATTGAAGAAATTGAATATGTTTTCACTTAGATATAGAAGGCTGAGAGGAGATCTCATCGAGGTTTTTAAATTTGTTCATGGTCAGGAGCAGGGATATCTAAGGGAAATGTTTGAATTTAGCAGAAATGATGCAATTAGAGGTCATCAATTCAAAATTAAAGTTAATCACAGCAGGACAAGGTTAAGACAGTCTTTCTTCACCAACAGGGTAGTAGAACACTGGAACCAGCTTCCAGGAACAATTGTCAGTAGCAACACACTGAACATCTTTTAAAACGGCATAGACAATCATTATAAGAATAGGGGGCTTGTTTTTCTGTATTCCAGGGTGGGTTGATTGACAGATTTGGTGGGCAACTGGTTCAGTGTACCAAGTGCAACCAAGAAGGGCCCTTGTGGCTCATAGTTGCACTGATCTTTTATGTCTTTATGTCTTTATGTGTGTTGTGAACATTTATTAGTTGTGCGGCGTGAGCATGTCGGCAGTATCAGGTATGGATTTATAAACTTGGTTGACATCGAATAAGTGTACTTTTGTTATTATTTTATCTACTGTTGCTCAGGAAGTTGGCTTATAACTGCATCCTTTGCTAATTTAACCACAGCGCCAATTTGTCATCTGGCAGTCATCCGTCGGCTGCCAGATTCCGTAGAGCTGAGTGCAGTCTCAACGTAAATTAGAAAGCATATTGCAATTTGCTGATATTCGTAAGATTAATTATATTTATTTCAGCAGCGTCAATACTGAAACCTATTTCGTTATTAAAACTGATGTGATAATTAGATTTGGTGGACGCTTTTAATTTACACAGATCGCCATGCTGGGACTTCTCCCTCTATCTTGTTCCGGAGACCACGTGACCTGGGAGCAAATTTACGCTGTAAAACCAACTATTCAGGAAGTTTGTTCAATGGACAAATTCCAAACATTTTTTGTTCTAAAAAAATGTCAGATTAAACAAAACCTAACAAACCTAATCAAACTTGCTTGATGTAAAAAAACACATTTTCCATTTTTCAAAAATGAATTTGCTTTCTTGCATGGAAGCTTAGACTAGGTTAGGTAAGGTTGGGTTACACCTTTTTTTCTCTATTTTGAGCTACCAACCTACCCATGACTGAAGATCCCGGGTGGGATTGGACCCTTTGGACCCTGTGCCCGGTGGTTTGGTAGGTAAGCACCTGGATAATGTTAATTTGTCATTCTCCTTACTCAATCTAAAATTTCCTGAAAATAATGACCTAGACCCCTTGCTTGTTGAGATTTCCAGCCTTGTACCTACCTCCGTACCTACGCGAATATAAAGTGGGCTATATCAGAACCTCCAATGCCCAAAACCTATAATGATCCCAGACCCTATAATACTCAAAACATATAATGCTTCAGAGCCTCTAAATTGTGCTCTTGTGGGAATATTTCAGACTTATTCCTCAAACCAAGGCCTATCGAGTTAATCTGTCCTGAAACCATATAATTCTTGGAACATATAGCAGTTCAGAATACATAATATCACAATTATATAATGCTTGAAAGCCTCTAATACTACATCCTGTGGAAATGTTCAAAACGTATAATGCTTGGTAGGTATAATGCTTCGAAACCTGCAATGTTCAATTACTATAACGCATCGTTTCAACTAATATTAAGAACGTATAATTTTGGAAGCATCTAACGCTTCAAAGCCACTAATGCTCAAGGCCTATAATGCACTGAGTCGATATGTGCTCAAAGAATACAGTTATCAAACCTATATCAGCTGACGACTACATGCCATTGCCCAGCCAGAATTTTGGCCGGCCCCCCGAATGATACAGAGCGCGACTGGGCAAAACGGGCGGGGTGGGTCTAAAAAACAGATACCATCTCACATATACCGTTCTACAGACACCATCTCGCAGACATATCCGATCTCGGCAACCGCGGCTCGATCTACATCAAACCTTCACCAAGCGATCGGTCGTGTGCTAGATGCGTGTGGTTTGGACTTTCGTGACCATGTGTCAGATTGAAGTCACCAAATCGTCGATTTTTTTTCTTACTGACTTGACCGATCCTGGCAACCGCTGGCTCAATCTTATTTGCCATGCGTCCACAAAGCGCCACGACAGCTTCAATATGCGGGTTAAACACTCGGTGCACCCGCAGGTGCTGGGTACGACTGATGTAGTATCAGATGCTACGGCTGATGTGGTATCAGATGCTGTGGACTACTGATGTGACAGATGCTGCGGACGACTGATGTGGTGACAGATGCTGGGAACGGCTGATGTAGTAACAGATGCTACGGCTGATGTGGTAACAAATGCTGTGGACGACTGATGTGGTGGCAGATGCTGTGGACGGCTGATGTGGTGACAGATGCTGGGAACGGATGATATGGTGATCGATGCTGGGGACGGCAGATGTGATAACAGATGTTGTGGACGGCTGATGTGGTGACAGATGCTACGGCTGATGTGGTACCAGATGCTGTGAACGACTAATGTGGTATCAGATGCTTGGGACGGCTAATGTGGTATCAGATGCTTGGGACGGCTGATGTGGTAACAGATGCTGGGGACGGCTGACGTGGTGACAGCTGATGTGGCGACATATGTAGGGGACGGCTAATGTGGTAGCAGGCTTACAGACATGGCCGATCTCGGCAACCGCTGGCTCCATCTTCCTGAAACCTTCACCAAGCGATCGGCTGTGTGTCAGAGGCGTGCGGTTCGGACTTTGGTGACCTTGGGTCAGGTCAAAGAGCACCAAATCGTCTGAAAACAAGATTTCTGGCTTACAGACCTCCAGACATCGCCGGGCAGTGATAGTCTAGTATCCGCCTCGCTTGCACGATAGCTGGTTGAAAGCCAGACAGTCCTTATTGACCTTGTATTGGCCTGGCTGATAGCTAACCAAACGGCAACAGCTTGTTATACAACGTTTTCAACAGCAACTTCATTCATTCAACTTCAACAAAATTCATACACCGACGCGTGGTTTTACAATATTCGTATCTGAAAGTATTCACAGGCATCAGTGACGTACAACCGCCCAACGTCTTATCGCTCAACTCCGGCTCACTCCGCGTTACATATTAATTACGTGGTAACGTGACCTGCAGAGAGGTCTCGAGACGCGCGCACAACACGCATTGCAAGGTGTCTTCTCCGGGAGGGGTGACCCTCGCGGCATCACCAGGTGACGTCTTAGTCCTCTTATGCAGGACGTCCGAGAGTAGGTTGACCAGTCCACGTGATCAGACACTTCGTCCAGTCATGATAATCAGGCACCTGTTTGAGCTTGCCATCATGAGCTGTTTGTGGCCCGTGATGAAGTGAGCTGGACCGACTCATCCAGCTCGATGATCAGGGCAGGCATGCGCTGACCTGCCGATCGGATGATTTCAGCTCGTCTTCATCAGGCGGAAGGGGCGGGGAGGTCGAAGGTTGTCCTGGGTTCCAGGGAACAGAGCTCGTTAAGTGGATGTGGACGTGAAGGCCAAGTGAATGGGAAACGATTTTGACTACCATATACATTCTACCAAAACAACATTGTGTCACAAAGGACATCAGGTTCACATGCGTTGAGGTCATGAGCACTGATTTCTACAACTCCATTTGCAGTTTCATTTGGGCCATCATACCCTCGTTTTGTTTCCCGAGTTTGCCACCATAGCCGCGTTTTGCTTCTCCACCACTCATTCCGTTTCTTTGTCTGTCTACTCATCGACTAGCACACGGAACAAACAGAAAACATACAGCGATATTGCACGATTTTATGATACAGCCCAATTGGTGGTCAAAATCGGAAGAGATTTTGAAAAGGATTTCAGGTAGCCTGTGCTCAAGAGTTTCTCGTTGAGGTGTCGGCAAGCCGGTATAAGACTTGCAGTGACGGCGGCTGTCCAACCTAGCGTTGACAGCTGTGGTGACCTTGGTTTAGGTCACCGAACGTGATGATGGATCGACAAAGGCTGTGGGTCGCCACATGCCCAACAATCTTGTTTTCCGACGATTTGGTGACATTTGACCTCATTCAAGGTCACGAAAGTGCAAACCCGGACACATCTGGCTCACGGCCGATCGTTTGGTGAAGGTTTCATCAAGATCGAGCAAGCGGTTGTCGAGATCGACCATGTCTGTAAGCCAAAAATCTTGTTTTCCGACGATTTGGTGACCTTCGAGCGGACTCAAGGTCGCAAAAGTCCAAACCGCACGCCCTTGGCACATGGCCGATCGTTTGGTGAAGGTTTTATGAAGATCGAGCCAGCTGTTGTCGAGATCGGCAATGTCTATTGTTCGAGTGTCGGTTCCTCCCGATTCCGCGACACGCGATTTTCCAGAGAGACTGGATCTTCGGTCCGTGATTTATTCTTCCGCCCTGCTCACTCCTCCAGCTCCAAACGAACAATGCCGCCACGCCCTTACTGTTTACCGGTTCCCATTTCCGCCGCAGGCGGCAGCACCTAATGGGCCGGTTAGGTCATCTAGTAGCACCGCCACCTAGCGGTATCATGCGAAACGGAACTTCATATTCAGCTCGCGGCATGCACACTCCAACACGCCCCCTTGCCGCATTAACACACATCACAATAGCACAATCACACCTCCTCTATAAGCCGAATAGGACGCCGACGTCTTCGCCCAGAACGACGCGGCCGCGCCCACTGGAGGGTTGTTTCGCGACGGTTGCTCTGAGTTGTCGCCTGCGACAGAGTCCCCACTGACCCCCGGATGGGAGTCGCCGGTCCCATGTCGCTGGCGCAGATGTCTCCGGTTACGAGCGAGCACTCGCCCTCCCGTCATCTTGACCAGGTATCGTCGATGCGGCCGGACTTCAACGACGACCGCGTGACGGTTCCAGCGTTTGGTTGTCGGGTCCTGCACCGCCATTTGACTCCCCACCTTGAACTTTGGCAGGTCCCGAGCTCTGGCGTTGTAGCGTACATCCTCCCTGTCGCGCTGCAAGGCGGCGACAGCTTCCGCTACATCAACCTTCTTCTGCCACCCTGGCGCAAAGCAGCGCCGGTGAGCCGGTACAGCGTCACGCACCGGGCGCCCGTATAATATCTCCGTCGGAGATCGTCCGCCAGGGCCGGGGGTGTTCCTATGCTGGAGCAGGCCCCGAACCCACGAATCTTGGTCCAACCGCCCTTGCTGGCTGTTCCAGCATTTGCGGATCAGTTTCTTGGTCGTCTTGACGGCAGATTTCGCCTTTCCGTTGGATTGCGGAAAGTTGGGAGATGAAACTCGATGGGTGATCCCCCAGTCCCTCAGGAAGTTGCGAAACGCGAGTGCAGTGAACTGAGGTCCTCCATCTGTGTACAGCACGCTCGCCACACCTACACGGCAAAAGATGGTGCGCATCGTCTCGATGAGTTGGCTCGTGCGTGCTGTTGTGCCCAGGTCTTGCACGAACTGCCAGCTAGACAGGTTGTCAACTGCTATTAAAAACCTGTGTCCGGCATGCTCTGCGAAGTCGGCCGAGACGCATTCGAATGGACGGGTGGGCGTCTCCCGTCGCACCATCGTCTCGGCTGGCTGGGATGGCAGCTCCCGCTGGCACGCAGCGCACGTACGCGTGAGCTGATCGATGTCGATATCGATCCCCGGCCAGTAGACGATCTGCCGAGCTCGCTGTTTAGTTTTCTCCTTTCCAAGGTGTCCCTCATGTAGCTTTCTGAGCACGGTCTTCCTCATAGTCTTCGGCACTACTAGACGTCTGCCGTAGACGACTAGTCCGTCATCCACCGCCAGCTGTTCGTGGACGCTCCAGTACCGCCGAACTCGGTGGTCGGTGTCTTGCTTCTGGTTCGGGAACCCGTTCAACACCATCTCCCGCAAGGTCTTCATTTCCTCGTCCTTCTCTGCCTCCTGTCTGACCTCCGCCAGAAGAATGTCCTCAACCTCGTAGCCCCTAGTACCGAGGCTGGAGACGAATAGTGAGGCCACACTGGGGTAGTCGTCTGCATCATCGTCTTCCTCTCCCCCTCCTGTGGGGTGGCGAGACAGCGCGTCGGCTGCCTGGTTGCAGCGTCCTGGTACCCATTGCGCCGTGAAGGGCCCCAACTCCTCCAGACGCAGTCGGAGTCGCTGCAGTCTGGGGTTGACCAATTCATTAACTGGCTTGGAGTTGATGATACTGACGAGAGGTCGGTGGTCTGTGAGAAGATCAAAATGTGTTAGTCCGGCGAGGAACAGGCGACACCTTCGAAACGCCCAGGCGATGGCAGTCATCTCTAGCTCAATAGCTGCGTAGCGGGTTTCTGCGTCTTGTAGAAATCTGGATCCGTACTGAATCGGTCGCCAGATGCCAGTGGGCTGCTTCTGTTGGAGTATGAATCCGAGCCCGTTCAGCCGGCTGGCGTCAGTGGACAGAGCCGTGTCCGCCTGCGGGTTGAAGAACACCAGTGTGCACGTCGTCGATAGGGCTTCCTTCGCCTTTTCGAATGCTGCCTGGTGCTCAGGGCCCCATACGAATTCGTTCTTGGAGCTCAGCAGACCCCGGAGCGGCGCGAGGTGCCCCGCCAGCTCACAGGAGAAAGAGCCAACCTGATTACAGTAATCCACAGAAAGACCTGAGGGCAGTAATGTCCGTAGGCGTCGGGAAGTTCCTGATGGCCTCGGTGAGTGACGGGTCCGGTTGGTATCCGTCCCTTGAGACCCGTAGTCCTGCAAACGTTACTGCTGTCTGCATGTATTGGGCCTTCTCCTGGTTCAGTGAGATGCCCTTCTCGCGACAACGTTGCAAGAAGGCCTTCACTCTCTGCTCAAGTTCCTGAGGGGTTCTGGCGTAGATGATGACGTCATCGACATAGCGCTCGATCCCCTGCAGACCGATGAGGGCCTCTTCCATCCGGCGGTTATAGTGTTCCGAGATGCTGGAAACACCATATGGAGCACGCAGAAACATGTACCTGCCGAATGGGGTTAGAAAAGTGGTGAGACGCTGGCTTGCAGGGTCCAGGGGACACTGATGGTACCCTTTTGCTGCATCGAAGAGAGCGAAGTAGTGTGCTTCATTAGCAACGACCGCTGTGACACACTCTGTGGGGGTTTTAGACTGGTAGATTTCCCTGCGCACACAACGGTTCAGCTTGGTCAGATCAATACAAAGGCGGATGCCTGGCATCGAGTTCTTCTGACCATGCTTTTGCACCTTTGGCTGAACCACTATCGGAGAGCACCACTCTGTTGGTTCGGTCACTGGGGTGATGATGCCTTCTTTTTGAAGTTTTTTATCTCAAGCTCCAGTGGTTTCCTCAGCGCCAGTGGTACCCGCCGGGAGGCAGTCACTGCATGTGATCTGGTACCTTCCTGGAGATAGATATGGAAGGTCTCCCCTGGCATCACCTTGATCTGCCCATCAAACATATCAGCAAATTCAGTGAAGATATCTTCACCCTTAACACCTGCGGTCCTCTTACCAGGAGTGGGCGTAGTCGTGAGAGCGTTGAGCTGTCGAGGATACTCTTCATGGATGAGCTTCAGGTCACGACAGGCCTCCCATGATAGCAACAGTCCTCTAGCACCCTCCAGAATGTGGACATCAGCGCAGGTTGAAACTGCACCAATACGCAACGTTGTGGGCAGAATGCCAAGAGCTCTGATGGTAGAGCCGTCGACTGACTTTGGGTTCTCTGTTGGTGGCAGGAGATTGTCGAGATGTCCGCCAACGCGGGTGATGAAGTCGACTCCACCGACGGTGATGTCTGCTCCAGTGTCTGGCAAGGCTGACACATTAATGTTGTGTGACCCAACCTGTACAGTCACCCTTTGGGCACAAGACAAAGATGTTCTGGATATCACTGACCCTATCAGAGGTCTGTACTTCTTCTGGCCGGACTCTGGCCGACGCGTTGCAGGAGACCGACAGACGACTGCAGAATGTCCGATCTTGCCACATTTGGCACAGACCTTACCATTTGCAGGACAGATATCTCGCTGGTGTGCACGGCCACAGCGGCTGCACTTGGACGTGTCCTGTCGTTGTCCTTTCAACGACCCAGTGTGGGCCTGCCCGGGCGTTCTCTGGATCCGGTAGGTGCCGATGTGTCTATCTCGGCCTGCTGAAATTGCGCCAGCATCCCTTTCTGCAGCTTCCTCTGCACGGCACATGTGAATGGCACCACTTAAACTTAAGTGAGGGATGGCACACAACTTCTTGATGACTAGTGGGTCAAGACACCCCACCACTATCCTATCACGAACCAAACTGTCCTTGCACTTATCACAAAAGTTGCAAGTGGTCGTTAAGTCTCTTAATGCAACTAGAAAGTCATCAAAACTCTCTCCTTCTCGCTGCACTCTTGGGTTGAAGTTTCTCCTTTCAATCGCCTCGTTGACCTGTCCCCTTGCAAAGGTGGTAAGGTGTTGGAGTACAACATCCATATTTCGATCGGCTGGCGCAAAGTCGAAATTGCGCACGATACGAAGTGTATCATCACTCAGACACGCACGTAATATTGCCATTTGCACGATTTGGTTTTGTTGACTTACCCCCGCTAAGAGCGCATAATCATCCCACCTTTCCTTCCATGTTCTGAACGAGTCACCTCTGTCCACCGAAAGGTCGAGTTTGTCCGGCGGCGATATCCTCCATGGCGGCTTCGCGGTGGCCGCCATTGTCGTTCGAAGAGAAGTCAGGTGTTCGGCTTCCCCCAACAGTTCTTGTTGTCCCGGCTGCGCCATGTTCGAGTGTCGGTTCCTCCCGATTCCGCGACACGCGACTTTCCAGAGAGACTGGATCTTCGGTCCGTGATTTATTCTTCCGCCCTGCTCACTCCTCCAGCTCCAAACGAACAATGCCGCCACGCCCTTACTGTTTACCGGTTCCCATTTCCGCCGCAGGCGGCAGCACCTAATGGGCCGGTTAGGTCATCTAGTAGCACCGCCACCTAGCGGTATCATGCGAAACGGAACTTCATATTCAGCTCGCGGCATGCACACTCCAACATCTATAAGCAAAAAATGTTGTTTTTCGACGATTTGGTGACCTTTGACCTGACCCATAGTCACGAAAGTCCAAACCGCCCGCATCTAGTACACGGCTGATCGCTTGGTGAAGGTTTCATGAAGATCGAGCCAGCGGGTACCGGGATCGGCCGTGTCTGTAAGCAAAACAATGTGTTTTTCGACGATTTGGTGACCTTTGACCTGACTGAAGGTCACGAAAGTCCAAACCGCACGCATCTAGCGCACGGCCGATCGTTTGGTGAAGGTTTGATGAAGATGGAGCCAGCGGTTGCCAGATCAGCAACTGCTGATCTGCGAGATGGTGTCTGTATCACCATGTCTGCGAGATGGTGTCTGTAGAACGGAGTATTTGAGATGTTGTCTGTTTTCTTAGACCCACCATCGGCTTTTCGCAAACTGCTATTCAATATGGCGCAAATAGAACAACAAAATCGGGTGATTAGCGCATATTTAGTTATCGCATCGGATGTCTCAGAACGTCATCGATGATCCACCCCAGCATTCTGTCATTAAGATTTGCGTTTTTTTTTCTTCACTTTTCACACCATCAGTTCCGTTGACTGCGGCGTTCTTTCCTTACCATCTATCTGATATGTCGGTGAATTCATGTTGCAGATATGTACCGCTTTTGGTGCTCATCAACAGTGATGCAGACAGGATTTCCCTAAGCAGAGCCCGACCCCAAAACATTTTATGAAATATGTCAAGCTTCCGCCGTGCGAATCGCGGCGAATATTTTGAGTCTTGCGTGGTGAAAATCTCAAAATGTCTCATCTAATCTAGTGTATTTTTTGGGTCCTGACGGGGGTGGGGCTGGGCCCCGATCCCCTGACTGCGCCTCTGTTCTTCACCCTCATCATTTTGCTTCGACACTGGGGTGCATGCAGCTATCTGATCGGGAGTTCTTTAGCTGGCTCATAGGTGACAGCACCGTCGCGCCTCAGTGAACAGAGCATTCGGCGATGATCGATCGAGCTTATGGAGGCACGGGTGGTCAGATATTCAAGCAGGTAGATAGAAATCTTACAGGACTGTCCTGCACAATTGTGCATGACAGGGTCTTGAGGGATCCTGCAAGATTCTGTGTGAGAAATTCATACAAGGATACTACAGGATCCTGCACATAAATCCTGCAGGGTCCTGCATATAAATCCTGCAGGGTCCTGCATATAAATCCTGCAGGGTCCTGCATATAAATCCTGCAGGGTCCTGCATATAAATCCTGCAGGGTCCTGCATATCAATCCTGCAGGATCCTTCACATAAATCCTGCCAGATTAAGGACTTTCCTCCAGGATTCTGTAGATAAATCCTACAGGATCCTTCATATAAATTCTGTCGGATCCTGCACATAAGTCCTGCGGGATCCTTCACATAAATCCTATAGGATCTAGGGCTGTCCTGCAGGATCATGCGCATAAATCCTGCAGAACCCTTGACATAAATCCTGTCATATCCAGGACTGTCCTGCATGATCCTGCACATACATCCTGCCGGATCCACTGTAGCGCCTGGGTGCGTGGGTTCAGCGGTTTGTTTTTATTAAAATAGGAACTTCGGCCTCCTCAGGCCACTTCGTGCCGTGACAAAATAAAGAAAAGTGTTATGCTGTAAAAGTCAGGTTATAATTCCTGGCGCAAGTTTGTTTGTTGGAGAAAGATGAAAAGTAGTTTGATTAGAAAAGGGTGTTGATCTCCCAGTAGTGTGGGTAAAGAAAAGACAATGTTGTGTGTCCGGCAGTAGCTGTAAGTGTTCTTCGCGGGCCATGGCATTGTTGACAGTGTAGGAGTATATGTGTGACTGTAAGATGGGTGTTGCATGATGGGCATGAAGCTCGTGGTGCAGTCGTGTAGATATATCGATGGGTAAGAAAAGTATGGCCCATGCGTAAACGTGATAGGACTTTTTCTTCGTGTCGGTTTTTTTGAAAAGATGATGCCCATGGTTCAACAGTAGGTTTGATGAGTCGTAATTGTGTATGGTTGTGTTTTGTGTCCAGTTTTGTGTCCAAAAATGTCGAATTCTCTGTTGTATTGATGATTTAATGCCGTCAAGATGTGGTGGAATTTCTGTAATGTTTGGAAGTTGTAATGATTCTTTTGCTAATTTGTCGGCTTCTTCGTTTCCTGGGATGCCGCAATGGCTGGGCACCCACAGAAAACGGACCCTCACGCCCATCATGTAAAGTGTTTGAAGTGTGTCATAGATGGAAATATGGCAATGGTGCGAAAAAGAAAGTGAAGAAAGCGATTGAAGAACAGATTTTGAGTCAGAACAAACAACGACGCTGCGCATGGGGTGGCAAAGGAAACGATTACGAATATAACGAAGGGCAATCAGAATGGCGTGTAATTCGGCTATGAGAATGGAAGTTCCGTTTGGTAGGCGATGTTGTGTTGTGTGTCAGAAACAATGGCGTTTCCTGTGGTGTTAGCATCCTTAGATCCGTCAGTAAAGATAAAGGGAACATGGCGATATCGAGACCGAAGCTGGAGGAATTTGTGTTTGGCATATTTTGGACAAAGTTGTGATTTTGGGGTGGTGGTTAGATAAAATATGTGCTGTTCGGCCGCCTGCCACGGTGGTGAAGTTGGTGGGAGAATAGCAGTAATGTGTGGAATATTATATTGAAGTTGTGTAGAAAATGTTTTGATGCGTGTAAGACCGGTTCTCTTTTCGGCGGGACCCAAATAATCGTGGTGTAAGTTTGGGAGAATGTTTAAGGATGTGTGTGTGGGGTGGTGTTCTTTAAAGTGATTTTTGCGGCATACCGAAGTGTTTGTTCCATTCTTCGGAGTGCTAATGGTGGAATTCCTGATTCGGTTTGTAGAGAAATGATGGGAGAAGTAGTCATTATACCGAGTGCTATGCGGATAAATTTATTTTGTATGTTGTCCAAAAGTTTCAAAGCGGAAGTACACACCAGCGCAGACTACCGACCCATATTCTATGATGGGAAGAACTAAGGATTTGTGGAGATGTAGAAGCGTATGACGATCGGCTCCGAATGAGGAAGAAGTAATACAGCGAAATAAATTGAGTCGGTGAAAACATTTGGTCTGGACGTGTTTGATGTGTCTATGCATAGATAGCCTACGATCAAAAATAAATCCAAGAAATTTGAATAAATTTACAAAAGGTATGCGATTGTTTCCGAGGTATCATAGACAGCGTATCATAACCTCCACAGCTCATAACCTCCACAGCTCATAACCTCCACAAATTCAACATACCCGAAGCGCTCGTAACCTCCACAGGTCATAACCTCCACAGCTCACAACCTCCACAAGTCCGCAGCGCTCATAACCTCCACAGCTCATAACCTCCACAACTCCAAACGCTCATAACCTCCACAGCTCATAATCTCCACAACTGCGAAGCGCTCATAACCTCCACAGCTCACAACCTCCACAAGTCCGAAGCGATCATAACCTCCATAGCTCATAACCTCCACAACTCCGAAGCGCTCATAACCTCCACAGCTCACAACCTCCACAGATTCAAGAACTCCATAATTTTATAGAAGCATCACTTCAGATAGCTATCGCTAGGTAACAGCACGGTCTAGGTATTATAACAACGGATATTGAATGAATGTCATGCGATTGAACGTTGAAGTATTTCTCACAATATTTCTCACTAGATGGCAGGATGTGTCATTGAATACGCGTCTGTTGTGTGCGCGCCTTGGGAACCGGCTGTGGTCCCATGGGAAGCTGATATGCGGCGCAGTGGCGGATGCAGGGCACGAACACACTGCTCAGACCTGTTAGTATCAGATTTCATGGCTAGCTTAAAATGTTTATTACATTGTGATTCTCGCGCAAAATTTGCATTTTTCGCCCGGAATATGCCGGCTAGTCGTACCCTGGTGACGCCATTGATCAGCTGTCTGGGGAAGGGACGGAGAAAGCACAGCGTCTGTGGCGCGAAAGTGGAGGTTCGCGTCGCGAAACCGTCACGGTGTCGCTGATGAAAATGTGCACCCTTTGACTGCCAAAGGTTCAATGGGAAGCCGGTCTGTCGAATTTCGTCTGTACTGCCGCAAGTGCGTAACTCTCCTGTCAGACCTACCCCTCCGGTCTGACACCTGATCCTCTCGCGCCGGTTCGGCGGTCGGAGGGTACGGTACGGGGGAAGCTTATAAGATCTACTTTCAGAAGATCTACTTTCAGAAGATCTACGTTCAGAAGATCTACTTTCAGAAGATCTATTTTCACAAGATCTACTTTCAGAAGATCTATTTTCACAAGATCTACTCTCGGATCTGAATGTTCAGAAGATCTACTCCCAATTATAAATGTTCAGAAGACCTACAAATAGGCCTCAAATGTTCAGAAGATCTACTCCCAATGCAAATGTTCAGAAGATCTACTGCTAGTTTGAAATGTTCAGAAGATCTACTGATAGCTAGAAGTGTTCAGAAGATCTACTCGGAGGAGGGAAATGTTCACAAGATCTACTCTCGGGACTGGATTGTTCAGAAGATCTACTCGAAGACGAAAGTGTTCACAAGATCTACTAATACTTGGAGATGTTCACAAGATCTACTCTCAGGTCGGAATGTTCAGAAGATCTACAAATAGGCCTCAGTTGTTCAGAAGATCTACTGCTGGAAATGTTCAGAAGATCTACCACTGGAAATTTTCAGAAGATCTACTCGGAGGATGGAAGTGCTCACAAGATCTACTCTCGGGACTGGATGTTCAGAAGATCTACTCTTGGCCCGGAATGTTCAGAAGATCTACTCTCTAAGTTAGGTTAGGTTAGGTCGGGTTAGGTTAGGTTAGGTTAGGTTAGGTTAGGTTGGGTTAGGTTAGGTTAGATTGGGTTAGAACATTCCGAGCCAAGAGTAGATCTTCTGAACATTCAATCCTGAGAGTAGATCTTGTGAACACTTCCATCCTCCGAGTAGATCTTCTGAACATTTCCAGTAGTAGATCTTCTGAACACTTGAGGCCTATTTGTAGATATTCTGAGCATTCCGACCTGGGAGTAGATCTTGTGAACACTTCCGTCTTCGAGTAGATCTTCTGAACAATTCAGACCTGGGAGTAGATCTTGTGAATATTTCCAGCTATCAGTAGGTCTTCTAAACATTTGCATTGGGGAGTAGATCTTCTGAACACTTGAGGCCAATTTGTAGATCTTCTGAACATTCAGACCTGGGAGTAGATCTTGTGAACATCCCCAAGTATTAGTAGATCTTGTGAACACTTTCGTCTTCGAGTAGATCTTCTGAACAACTTAGTCCTGGGAGTAGATCTTGTGAACATTTCCTCCTCCAAGTAAATCTTGTGAGCATAGATCTTCTGAAAGTAGATCTTCTGAAAATAGATCTCCTGAACGTAGATCTTCTGAAAATAGATTTTCTGAAAGTAGATCTTATGAGCCTCACCCGCTGCAGGCATGGCATTGACCAGCACGGCGTTAAGCGATCGAGCCCAGAACGGAGCTGCAAATTTCCGGAACTGTTGCATATTGAAGCGAAATGCTGATTTTGAAAGCCTGATTCCCATGCTATTGATTTGCTAGATACCGTAGCTGAAGGATAGGGCATGTACATCCGACTCACCTAGCTTTCCACGGTATCCGAACATAGTTCTCGGAAAACGTGCTGAATGTACGGCGGCATTGTAATATATTGAAATAGTAATGACCTGTACGCCGTATCACTGCGACTACTCAAACGGATATTGTAAGCCTTGAAAAAGGTTGGGTTGGGGTCGTGAGCCTTCCCACGACTCCAGTCGAAACATTTTCAAGGCTGACCACAATATATGTCGGAACAGGCGTGCCGGCCATTACCATTCCAACTTACCTGAGTATACTCTTAGTTATGACACATAACTCAAATCAACGCTCAAAACATTCGCGAATTTTGAGGCCTATATATCGACCCAACACACCAATTGGATAAACATCTTTGTAGTTCTGCATCGCACCGCTGTACCTTGTGGGTACAAGAAGATTACGCAATGCGGATGACAGTTAGGGGGACAGATATCAGCTCGTCTTTCAATGCCTTTAGAACATTCGTTTTTCTCACCCACGGACCGGTAACCATTGCGAGATTGTCTACTCCGCGTAATGCCACAATATATGTTGGAATACAATGGTATATATGCTCTGTGGCGCAGCCAGGATCTTCTAAATTGGGCGCCGACGTAAAAAATGGAATGACAGAAAACGCCTTTGTCGCGCTTAGAGCGCCGAAAATTTGTGGTTCTGCGCGGTGCGAATCCACAAAGTTCTTGTACGATCTAATGTCTTTTTGGTTGCTAAGGGAATGACGGCCCCTTGGCTGCGTTTCGGTATATGCAAATGTCACATCCTTAGTATTCGCTATATATTTTAAACCTGTGAACGTGTTAGAAAAGTGCAAGCACCTGGGTATGCACTAAGCCTGCCGTATAGTCAGGTCATCAAACCATTCGAAGGTAAACACTCGCACCCAACGATGCTCTGGGTTGCACAATTTTATGTCCAGCACATCGTGCAAAGAGTCTAAAAAAAAGTATATATGAGTAGAGAAACGGTCATCCATTTGCATCCTCTATGCATCCAACCAATTTCCACCCGCCCACGCCCGAAGTCCAGCACTACCATTCATTAGGGATGTAAGCACGCTGAGGGAATACCGGGGATACCTCTTGTAACCAGGCGAATCGACACCGTGTGTGTGTGTGGGGGGGGCAGGGGGAAGTCGACCCTCTCCATGCCGTAATATTACGTTCGGTGCCTGAAAAATTCGCGTCTGAGCCCCCGAAAATCATACTGGTGTCGCCAAAAAAAGTCCTGCCGGTGTACTTGAAAATCATGATTGGGCCCCAAAAGAGCCGGAGCCCATGAAGATTACGCTGAATCTGGGGTATCAAAAAGGCATGCCAGGACACTGAAAATCACGCAAGGGACACGACAGGTCGTACCGGGCCCAAAGAGTCTCATCGGGACCAAAACAAATGTCTGGGCAACGAAAAACAATCCGGACATGAATAATCACCCTCGGGCCCCAACAATGACGCCAAAAGCCCCCGAAACTTGTTGGACCTCCAAAAAGTGCCGAGGCCGCTAAAACTCGCGCTAGGGATTCAAGCAAATGACGTCGGGGCCCAAAGGATAACACTTGGACAAAAAAGTCGCATCGCAGACATTGAAAATCACACTGGAGGCCCTAAAGGTCGCGCCGAGCCACAAAAGTTGCAGCTGCCCCCTCCCCAAAAAACTCAATTCTTACCTGGAATGTCACTCTGCGGCCTTAAAAATCAGGTCAATGTCCCCCAAAAGCCAGTTGTGCGCCGGAAAACACGTGTCATGGCTGTAACTGTAAGTAACTGATTTTATAGGTGAGCAACCACCAGACTAGACCACCTTTCCGAACCCCCAAGAAAATAATTATTCATGTATTACTCATCATGTGCGATTATATTTGCGTACATCTAAAGCACCTCGTATTAATCAGTTCAGCAGTGGTGAAGTTCTGCAGAATGCAGCATGGCTTTATGTCTTGTTACACTTTATGCGATGAAGTGAAAAGTTCCGGGCTATTTTCGTATAATATCATTTCATTTTGTCGTTGGAAATTGGAGCTGAAGTTCAGATATTTCCTGTCTTAATTTTGTCTTGTAGTTATAGTGTCGGAACTTATGTGTGTGGTTCGGCAATACATTGACATAATCCAGTAGCATGGCACTACACATAGGGTTATATTACGATCATAATGCTCGCTGTTTCGGCTTTCATGTAGCAGGGTAATAATCGTAGACAAGCTTACGCATGTACACTAGATAGTTTTAAACACGGTACGACAGCCCGGGGAATGTTTGCTAAGGGTGGATTGCGGTAAAATCGTGCGTGTACACATGTCATTTTAATTTGGGTTGGGGGATAGCAAAGGCGATCCCAAAAACCTGCCTGAGATGCAGCCCAGAAAAATATGCAGAAATTTCATTATATTATTGGGTTTACATTGTCACGTATGCTGGGCCAGTTTTCGTATATTACAGTGAGGCACTTGAAAAATAATAACTTATGTCAGTTTTTGAAGAAAACAATTAAATTTACCTTTTGCTTACAGATCACACATGGTGGCCAAGAGAGAGGAGCTGGCCACAGCCGTCCCGTGATTCCAACATCATTGGACACTAAAATTAAACCAGGGCGCGTAATCCTCCAGTAGAGGTTGGCATTCCGGGGAAGAGCGTCAGGACCATCCCTGGGTTCGTTGAACCCTCATTGAACCATCCGTGGACAATTTTACTCTACAAGAAGAATCAAACTAAATGCAACGTTCAAGAGGAGGGGCTGAGACAACGCCAGAACCGATGTATTTTCATTCTAAGTTGGATTTGTTGCCTGTGGGAGGGCAATTCTTGCTGCTGTCCCTTCCCCCCCCCCCCCCCCTCCTGGAATCTCGAGAGCTCTCCACCTATGTCCTCCAGTATTGCGTTTTAAGCTTAAATGTATTCTTATATAGATGACTTAGATGAGCTCACTGTGATCCAGGTAATTTGCGCTTTCGTCCTGTATCATCTTTACAACTGAAATTATATATAATCGAACTCTTGACATGCGAACCACGTAACATCGATTTAGAAAATGACACGTAGCTATTCAAAACACTCGTTACTATTTCTTGTCCTTTGTATTCGAGCTTTCACGACGCACAAACCCATTCCAGGTTATACGGGAAATTGCTCACCTGGATGTTTAGCGACAGCGAGAAGCAACAGAACGACACACAGCCTTTGCGTTGAAAGACCAGCACTCTACCAACGAGCTATCTTGTCTCCTTTTCGGGTCATATTCACTCGTATATTTCCAACACAGTCATGGCACAACCTTGATGAATACACACGACAGGCCACGTTCGTCATGCATGTCCGCTCCGCTTCGCGGTGGTGCATGCTTGGTGCAGCCATGGTGCCTGCTCGGTGCAGCCGTGGTGCCCGCTTGGTGCGGGCCCGGGATCGGCTGCAGCCGATCCCAGCCTGGGCCCGGGATCGGCTGGGCACACGTTTCTGTGACACCGTATAGCCTAATCTATGCTCACCTGGGCTTCTAACTATCAGTGCAACATCACTGAGTAGCCCGTCTTAGGTTATGCTAAGCTTCACATCTCTAGCTTTAGTCGTTGTAATCGTGGGAAGCCTAACTCGCAGTTCCGGAGAGAGTGGAGGGTCATTCGCGTATTAACATGTATGTGCACTGGAATAGAGAGAGGGAGGGGTCATTCGCCCCCTCACCAGTTATTTTAAAATATTCCAAAGCCGATAATCATTTGGATGTCATTCTTAGTCGACCTTAGAAAAATGGGCCTAGCGCAACGTAAACAAATCGATTACAAATATTGTAAGTTATTGACGTACGAAGCGAAACGCGTAGGACGAAATTGTGTGTGAAAAGTGACGATAAGGCATGCTTGGAAAATTTCCAAGAAATACCTATAAAACTCATGTTTATAAACTATATCAACTATGTTGGTAATTTCTAGGTGTGGTATACTCCCCATCAAACGTGCACATCAGTTATGCTAATGACTCCAGAATGCACGAAAATTAGCATTTGAAAAAATTGTTCGCCTCATGTAACCTATAACGAATTGGAGAAGCGTTATAAATCATCAAACAACAGTATTTCCTAAAACCCTCAGCCGCACTTCAAGATTAGTGTTCCTATCTTTGTAAGTCTATTGTACGACCATATTGTTGGTGATTCTTCGCTTTCTATGTCATGTTTATCCTTCTTGAACATTTTACGAACATGTCCTAGTATGATGCTGCATTTAGCTTGCACATTGCCTGACCAGCACCTCTCAGAAGTCCTCTATTAGTCTGGAAGTTCGTCGTATTAATGCTTTCGCTTGCCAGCTAATTCCTTCTGTGTTTTCTAGCTCTTCCAAACAGATACTGATCCGTTAAGAAGCAGAATGGAAAATTCCAACCCTCACAAAATTAGTCAGTGTGCGTTGTATTGCAAAAAGTGTGTGCAAGTTTTGTAGCAGCAGACATGTGTTCCCAGACTTTGTTTCGTTTCGACCGACCCCTTGCGATTCCATTCCCGTTCAGGAAATAAAACATCACATCGCCGATGCGCAGTCAATTATGCGAAAAAATGCAGACTTCCTAAATCTGTTCCTTCGAATTTTTGTCTGTCAATTCTCAGGACTTCCGAATGGCCATAGAATACTCTGAAAGTAATGATAAGAAAATACATCTATACTATATGATTGAAATATATTTCCAGCCCCCAAAAAAGACGACGGCATGCCTAGCCCCGTGTTGCTCGGGATTTGTCACCTCTCCCCTGATGAGTGTTTGTTTTTTGTTGTTCCGACACTCATGCTCCCAAGCACCGGGTGTCGTACGTGCACTACGAATCACCTGATGATCCCGGAAGGTGCGCCCGTGCGAATCAGTTTGTGTGAATGTGCTGCATTTCATTAGCTTTGCGTAGTTTTACGTTTTGGATCCCGTGAACCAGCGAATCGCCAGTGGGAGGGAGAAATGTAGTCTCCGCAAATAATTTACCCTGCAGACCCTTCCCCAAACGTGTGAGCTTCGTTGGATTTCGCCAGCTGAGCCATGCCCAACTCACGAAAATCGTAGACGCATCTACGTAAATTTGGTATGCAAAGTTTGTAGAGGAGCAAACATGGTTATGAGTTTAATTTAAGTTTTATTTAATTTAAATCAATTTAAGCTCTGCACCACAGCCCTGGGTAAGAAAGAATATGGTGACACCACTGCCATAAACTAGCAAGCCATAATTCGTGGCATATGACACTCTAATTTAAGTATGGAGGGGGGGGGGTAAATAAGCTTTCTCTCTTTCTGGTGACATCGCCAATGCCTCGGGAAGCGTCATTACTCGATGTGATGGCAGGTATAGTATGAAAAGGCTACATTCCATCACGCACAGCAAGCCATTTCTTGGCTACAGTACCCAACCAATCTGACCAGGACAGTTATCACGCACAGGGCACATCGTAATGTAGCCTCTGCACAGAATGCCACACCACATTACCAGCTGCCCAGGAGGACGGAGCCAGGCGAGGAATGGAGCGCAGAGCACAGGCCCGAACTCAGGCGAACACGACTCGAGAGCTGCCGGCGAAACAAAAATTCATATTTGCGGAATTACACTAAAACTAAGAGAGCGCAACACATAAATAAAGTGTACAATTACGCGAAAGTGCGATGCGCTTTCTCGTGGCAAAGAGTTATATGGTAGTTCATATAGTGCCCGAGATGCAAGACAGTTTGACGTCGCTCAGTATATGGTACCATTATTTTTGCTGCGGACTGTTCGTATGGCACACGCACGTAAGCAACCGTACGCAAGCACATGTACGCATGCGCAAATGCACGTATGACAGAATGGTGTCGTACGTGCACTACGAGTCACCTGATGATCCCGGAAGGTGCGCCCGTGCGAATCAGTTTGTGTGAATGTGCTGCATTTCATTAGCTTTGCGTAGTTTGACGTTTTGGATCACGTGAACCAGCGAATCACCAGTGGGATGGAGAAATGTAGTCTCCGCAAATAATTTACCCTGCAGACCCTTCCCAAAACGTGTGAGCTTCGTTGGATTTGGCCAGCTGAGTCATGCCCAACTCACGGAAATCGTAGACGCATCTATGTAAATTTGGTATGCAAGGTTCTTAGAGGAGCAGAAATGGTTATGAATTTGACTTAAGTTTTATTTTATTTAAGTCAATTTAAGCTCAGCACCACAGCCCTGGGTAAGAATATGGTGACACCACTGCCATAAACTAGCAAGCCATAATTCGTGGCATATGACACCCCAATTTAAGTATGGAGGGGGTTTAAACCAGCTTTCTCTCTTTCTGGTGACATCGCCAATGCCTCGGGAATACTACTGTGCATATCGCCCACAGCATCTGTGAGCGAATAATACGTACTAAGTATGGCTACATCTGGCAATCTAAATAAAATCAGACCCTTTCACGCCTTCACATTCTAGGCGTGAAGATAATTCCATGAAAATATGAAGGTGTGAAGAATATCTAAGCGGAAGAACTCAACTCAATGAAGAACAATCTGAATTGTGCAAAAGTATCGATCGGTAAACTCACAATGACCCCCTGCATCTTTCGGCCATTTCGGCCATCGAAATTTTCGTTTACGGGATAATTTGCACAGGCGTTCTATTCTTTCTCCTCATCAACATCGGTGAACAACGGGTGACATCTTAAAGATGTTTAGTATTATATCATAGAAACTAGGGCACACCACTTAGCCATTAGTGAGGCTGTAATGAGCTTGCACTCACCCCCACACACACGCACATAGCAGAAGTTGAATAAATTTTGTTTCAACAGTAACACTAATGCTTTCATTCGCACCAGGGAGATACACCTATTATCACAAAAGAATCCATCAGTCGTGAAAAGAGTTCCAAGTCCAGCGAGAAGTGTGAATTTGAAAGTAATTATGCTGTGATGAAATTTTTTTATCCTCAGTATCGCATGTTGTTGTTAGCCATAGGCACGCCCAGGGGCCTACCCCATCCCTTTAGCGGCCCCCATCTTATCGGTAAAAGTTGTGTGTTCACTGTTAAAATTATCGGGTTATCTATCCAAAAGTGCTCAGCCATTGCACTGCGAAATTCCTGGGTGCGTCCCTGCTGTTGACCCTGGCCTACCCACTTTTTGAGACGTTCCTACGCCTATGGTGACGAGGACATGAAAGGGCCTCATATTGGAGGCGGATAGCATGTAAATGTTATGCGATAATCCGCCACTGCGTGTCGCATTATTTTCCCACGCGTCGATGAATTGCAGGCGAAAAAAAAAAAAAAAAAAAATTTTTTATTAGAATATTTTTCCACCTTTTTTATTTAAAAAAAAATTTTTTTTAAAAAAAAAAGAAATTTTTAAAAAAAATTTTTTTAAAAAAATCTTTTTTCTTTCCCAAAAATTTAGGGTATCTTAAACGGAGGGCTAAAACTTGCTCAGGTATGTTCAAAGCATAAGACAACCCTGTAAATAAATTATCGTCCCAATACAAACATATTGGGTGCGAAAGTTGAAAACATCTTGTCCATCTGTCGTGGGGCGCACCAGGTACCACTGGTGTGATCTTTCAACCATGTGAATGCACCTATGAAATAAAAATTGTATGGGCAAGGCGAAGAAAGGATGAAGTAACGGGATTCTTCTCAATGACGGATCTCGGATTGCGCTAAGGAATGTGGGGATATAATTTGGGAGGCGACCACATGCTGTCAGGTCAGGGGACTAGGCACGCAACCAGACGAAATCATCAAGTGAGACGATCGTCTCCTTCCCCGGCTTTACCCAGTATGTGTGTGCATCCATAGGCGTCGAGGGCGGGAACAGGGTGGAGGGCTCTGGGGGCATGTGCACCCGTAAATTTGTCTCCCCACAGGGAAGGCTTGAGTGCACCCCCGTCAAATTTGTATTGGCACCTCTGAGAGAAAGGATGTCCCTTTCAGTTTGGTGGAATGCAGCCTGCTCTCAATGTTCCGCAAGTCGAACCTTTTGTAGTGAAAGGCAATTGCGTCCTAGAAAAGCACAGTGCACTTCGCAAAGTGCACGGTGCACTGTGCTTAACTTGACACTTTGCTTCACTGTGCTGGAGTGCACCCCCTATTTTCAAGCCGGAGGCGACCCGTATGGCGCAGTGGCGGCGTTCAGCCAGGCGGTGGCTGGGTGCATTACATGATCCACGAGCCTCAGCCGCACATCATGCTCTTCAAGTCATTAGTCACGACAACGAGGTCCGTCCGTACGAAGGCTCGTAGAAGTAGAAGTAGAGATCGCGTGCCCCCACGTTCAAGAGCGACATCAGCAAGCACAAGAAGCCGAAGAAGCCGAAGAAACCCGAATTTGTACCAGTGACAAATTGTCTCACTGTCCAAATCTTTCATCTCTCTCTTTCCCACCAATGCGAGTATTCATTCACAAAAAGCAGCAGTGGGAAAGTGGTGGTGACGGCGACTAAATTGCCAATGGCGGCGAGCGGACAATGCTAAGCTAGTAAGCTGGTAAAGTGCTTTGACATGGCAGTTTGTGTGTGGCAACAAAGACTGGGTGATGAACTGAGCTTCAGTAAGCAGTTCGTATTCCTGTCAATTGATGGCGCCACCAGCGCATGGCTCCCGCGTCCCCGACAAAGGTTGACCGTACCAACTCGCATGATGGGTATCTTTAACAATAACACCAGTTGAGTAGGGTGGAAGACGATTAAGGACAGGAACAGGAGGGCGTGACAAGGGGGTTATTTTAAGGGTCACTTTGTGGGAGGTGGAGGGAAAGTGCCCCTGCAATGTTGGCTCCCCCCCCCCCCCAGCCAATTTAATATTTTTAACAAGACAATATGCAGTGTTTCCCCCGCCCCCACACAATCGTTATCACAAATCAACAGCTGTCGGCTGTGATACATGCAGGTTAGAATAAACTAAAACTATGCGCGTTCAGTGCGTTCAGAAGTGCGCTTAAACTCAAGATTACATACCTGAGGTGCGATGCGGCACCGTTAGACATGATTGAATCGGTCGCGAAGACATCATCCTTTGTATTTAGTCGTCTTGCCACACTTTGACGGGAAAGGCTATTGCGAACTCGAATCTTCCATAAAACTAGAGGATCCGTAGCGTACGTCAACCAGACTTGAAAAATGAACTGAAATGAAAAATGAAAAATGAAAAATGAACTGAATTCTTACCTAGGCATGTCGTCCCGCGCGGTCCCCGTGAAAGTTGGAGTGGGCAATCTACCCGTTACTCGCACGGTACATATTCCTCGACGCGTTTCGAGACGAGTCGCCTTTGAGCCGGTAACATAGCGAAATGAAGCTTCCATGCTCACTCCACCCGCCATCAAATTAGTTTCAAGTTCACTTGGGAAACTCTGAACCCTTGGATCCTCTTAACAACCTTGAATTAGGTGTATTTGAGCCACTCTGGTGACTCTGGGAGACTGGTGACTTTGTGACGCTCAGGTGACTTGGGACACTACATTTGGGGCCGGCTCCACTTCCCAGACCCTGAGTTAGGTGCCTTTGGCATACTTTGCCACCATTCACGAACGCACGCACTGCCGTTATAAAATGAGGCGACTCCATTCCAGCCAGCGCAACATTGCGCCACCTAACAGCTGCGTCTCAACAGGGTTCCGCTCCATGGTGGTGGTTCTCTCGGATGAAATCAGGGTTCAAAGCTGGCTTACTCCATGGCGAGTTCCTCGATCATCGCTGCATTGATCGATATGCAACCAAGATATCAAT
The DNA here is from genome assembly GCA_034440615.1 of Ashinkailepas kermadecensis. Classification (NCBI taxonomy): domain Eukaryota; kingdom Metazoa; phylum Arthropoda; class Thecostraca; family Neolepadidae; genus Ashinkailepas; species Ashinkailepas kermadecensis. The sequence continues at coordinate 41,644 of JAOTOM010003061.1, read as the reverse complement.
GGCGTGGGCTCCATCTGCCGAGCGCTGTCGAAACCCTTTTAACACGAGCAGCTACTGAAGGTGGACGACGAAATAATATATTTCCGAATACTAATCTTCACATACGCGCCAGGACGGCACGCCAAAGAACCTTCTGAGGTGTTGGCTTGTATTGTGCATTACAAGCAATCAGCGCTGACATAAACATTCGTTAGAACACCGATCAGGGTATGCCAGTGCCACGGTAGTTCTCGACTTGCATGTGTCAACAGTTTCTGCCATGAGTCACTACATTGGTACCGTTGGGGACCGTGTTGGCGATGAATGTCATGTTACAGGCCACTCCAACATCCCACACTTCCAACAGACACAACTAACTGCAAGATGGGTAAACCCCCGTCAAAGGAGATAACGTCCTGCGAGATTGACGCACACGTGGATGGCCTGTGGCAACTGTCACAGTGATGATGTTCCATCCGCAGTGTACACGATGATGATCAACCGCGTACCAGGCACATCACACGACTCTCCATATACACCAGAACACTACAGGAGTCACCCGTGTGGATGCCACCATTCTGTGACAGTTCTGTTTACCAACTAAATCATGGCAGACGCAACAACACTACGGTTTGTTCTCAGCGTGAGTAAGACATTGTCGTGCTGGGGAAAACGCTTAGGACACAAGTCACAACAGCCTTGCTTGCCGTGTTTAAGCACATCACTGTACCTTGCTAGGCCAGATTTATACGGTAAAGATGGTGCGCAACTATCATACTGATGTGACCTTTCACAAGTGTGGAAGCGGTGGTGTGTTTGCAGATCTCCTTTGCACCAAACCATCTGACCACAGATGTTACATAGGTATCATCTTGCACCAGGGTGGTTACGGTGCTGTGAGAGCAGATTTTGCGAAACCCTCTTCACAAATATCACATCAGTACGGCATTTCGCCCATGTGGATGACGCGGTGATCTTTCAGGTGCGATTTACACATAAAGCTGTTGTCACAAGTGGCCCAATTTTTTGTAAAAAAAATAAAAACCCCCCTCCCAATCATTTTCAGAAATCAACACCAGAGGTCCGCATACGGCATGGATGGTTACGAAAAAAAATCGACTGAGTATGTTCAGGCCCAAAACGGCTTTGAGATAAATTCATGCTCAATGCGAATTGCACCATAAGTGGAATTTACATATACGTCACGCACTCCGCAGGTGAGGTTTTTCACCTGTGTGGTTGTGGTCCGATGAAACCACGAGATGATATGGACGACAAATCGACAAATCCACGACAAATCGAGAAATCGTTCCACGACAAATCGATCAATGCACTTCACCCAATAAATTTGTATTGAGACCAAAATTTCTAAAAGGGTAGGATTCGGCTCTGAATACGGCTGTGCAAATTTCAACGCGATTCGAGCAGTGGTATATTACCTATAGCCTACGGCATTATTTTTTGGTTAAAAATATCAGTTTGTTTGACGATGGATATATAATCAATAAGAAACAGAAAAGGTGGCAAATGATATATAATTGAGAAGAAAAAAGTTATACTGAAACATTCCCGCAATACAAGTTAAATAATTCTTACAATTGACCCCTGGTGACCTCATGACATCCTGTGACCCATATCTCATCAAAATTGATAAACTTGACGGCGGAAAAAAATTGGGCAGGATTTCGCTGACCAAACCAAAAAAAGCGTTATCGCTTTAAGAATCAGAAAGCTGCGTCCGGTCTTCGTGAGGTTTTTGCTTCGCATGATTTCAGGATGGATTTCGTGTAAATCAAATTCATTTAATTCATTCATTGATTGATTGATCGATTATTTGGGCTTAAGGGCGCGCCGACTACTCATTCATTCATCAAATATCAAATGTATATCGCAGAAATTATTGAACTCAACATTTACTTTCCATCGAAGAAAAGAAAATTCCGTTGACTGCTAGCTATATGTACCTGTTGAGAAGTTTTAAATATGCCATATTCAAGGGGCTACGATTTTCTGAATCCAGATGCAATTTCAAGAGTAATTCGTTAAAAAAAAAAAATGCAGAGAAAGATGCAAAATATCCTAGACCAAAGCGATGTACCACGAATTCTTCCAGATCCCGTTTTAAAATGGTTTGTCAATTCATATCGACCGTCTCAAACAGCCATTTCCGGGATTCCACGTCGCTTGACACACTTTTATTAACAGATTTGATGCCGTACTAGGCGTTGAAGTCCCCAGAAATGACAGAAATGACAGAGAACGGTCTGAAAACGTTATTTCACCCATCGCGCAAAACACCAGTTGTATAAGTTTCCATTTTTCGAAATGTCCGATAATACATTGACAACTTCTAAGGTGCCCACGGACCCAAGTCCATATTAACCTCCAAAATTCGGTTTGGGTGAACTTAGAAATCGAGCACAAATATAATATAATATAAATTATATTACAATAGTACCTAACAAAGGTACTATTGTACAGTACAGTGTCCACACGAGCAGTGTCCCAAGAACGTGAATAATGAAGTCACATGCTAGTTGTGAAAATGATGTTTCCGGGCACAGCTTACGTGCACCATGACAGCAAAGAGCGGTATGCAATAGGTGTTCGACTGCACGTTCAAATAAATGATGCTCTGTAGGGGGAAAGAAAGCATAATTGTACTCCTTGCTGTGATGTTAGCATGGTCGAATATGGCCAGACTGTACCGGCGTCATGTTTGATTGCATTCAGTACGTGTCGTAAGTAACTACCAGATGTTCCGAAATAAATTACGTCGTTACACGGAAAAAGCTACGACAGTATGGTTAGCATAACATATTTAACCCTTATTAAGGAAGCTACGAGGGCTGCATTGCAGAGCTACAGATGTGGAAGTTGGAAAAACAAGTTCTCAGTATCTGACGTTTCTTCGTCGTTCTATCCCATCGTTGTCCTATTGTGCACTGCTTAGTGCAGCGCAATAATGCGTAATATGCAGGGAGTGTGGAAAACGTGAGCAATGAAACCATAGGAAGCAAGTGAAAATGTTCATGTTTTCGGGGGCACGCTATGTATACCGTGACAAAAACAAGTGTTTGCATTACGCTAGGGATTCGACTATACGTCCATGTAAATGATCCCTACAGGCAGAATGAAAGCATAATTAAACTTCTTGTTGTGTCGCCAGGTTGAACATGGTCAGATGTTTCGATTGCCAGACCACCAGATGTTCCGAAGTAAACCTACGTCGTCCCCCGCAGATAAGCCTATAGATGATCCATCGCTAATGGGTGGCCTTGAATCTGTGAAGTCTATTAAGGCAAACTATAAGACTTACATCAATAAGTCTGAAATATGTTTCTTAAGCAAACGTGTTGATATCACCATGTTTATTTCATTGTTCCATCGCATTCATGCATTGTTCCATAGAACATCGCAATATCATAGAAAGCCATGGAGAACATACGCCTATATGGGATATTTCAATGGAAAACGCATTTCATTTATATGACGCCAAAGGATGTGCGTTTGTAATTCTGCCATAAAATTTATAAATTTCAATCGGCTAGGGGTCACACGAGGTCACGAGGGTCAAGGGTGGAGTCACGAGATCAAACGTTATGAACCTTGGGTTCTTTTACGACTCATTCAACCGCTAGGGCATATAGCGTCACCAACCTCTCAGCCCGATTGGTCGCGGGAGGACTTAGTAATGCCGCCGGTTGTAAGATTCGAACCCACCATCTTGCGATCAAGAGTCCGACACTCTACCAACTGTGCTACCGCGGCCCACTAGGGGCGGCCCCCTAGGTCAAACGTCAGAAATGTTGGTATTTATCAAGGACATGTTTTCCTTTAATCACTTTTCTTCCCAAAGATGCATATGTCACACTTCCTCTTCATTATCGATGAGATATCTATCACCAAAAATGTCCCTGTTCCATGACCCCAAAACATTTCCGGAGGCTATAGCATCGAAATCGCTAGTCGGATCGGGCTAAAACTTGCTCAGGTATGTTCAGAGCATAAGACTACCATGTAAAGAAATTTTCGTCCCAATACAAACTTATTGGGTGGGAAATTTGAAAACATCTTGTCCATCTGTCGTGGGACGCCCCAGGTACCACTGGTATGATCTTCCACCCGTGTGAATGCGGAGGTGTGCTTTCAGGCTAGGTTTGCTCCTAAAACCTCTTTTCACAGGTGTTGCATTGGTGTGGTTTTTCACCCGTGTGGGTCATGTAGTGTGATTTCAGGGCCGATTTCCACCTAAACCTCTCGTTACAGGTATTGCATTGGTATGGTTTTTCATCAGTGTGGATGAGACGGTGTTTTTCCAGGTACGATTTGCTCGTAAACCCCTTATCACAGGTGTCACATTGGTATGGTTTTTCACCCGTGTGGGTACGGTGGTGTCCTTACAGGTTGCCTTTGTGCGTAAACCTCTTGTCACAGATGTCACATTGGTGTGGCTTTTTACCCAGGTGGATGCGTTGGTGTTGCTTCAGGTGCGATTTTCTCGTAAACCTCTTCTCACAGGTGTCACATTGGTGTGGTTTTTCACCCGTGTGTATACGGTTATGGCACTTTAGTTCGCCGCTGGACATAAACCTTTTATAACAAGTGTTACATTGGTATGGTCTTTCCCCCGTGTGCATGCGGCGGTGTACTTCCAGGTGCGTTTTGCACGTAAACCTCTTGTCACAGGTGTCACATTGGTGTGGTTTTCCACCAGTGTGGATACGGTTGTGGGTTTTTAGTTCTCCGTTGGACGTAAACGGTTTATAACAGGTGTTACATTGGTATGGTCCCCCCGTGTGTATGCGGCGGTGTAATTCCAGGTGCGATTTTATCGTAAACCTCTTGTCACAGGTGTCGCATTGGTATGGTTTTTCACCTGTGTGGATACGGTGGTGTCTTTTCAGGTGTTCGTTGGACGTAAACCTTCTATGACAGGTGTTGCATGGGTATGGCCTTTCACCCGTGTGGATACGGCGGTGTATATCCAGGTGCGATTTGAACTTGAACCTCTTGTCGCAGCTGTCACATTGGAATTGTTTTTCACCCGGGTGGACACAGTGGTGTTTTTGCATGTTTCCATTGGACGTAAACCATTTATGAACAGGCTTCATATTGGAATGTTCTTTTCACGAATATGGATGCGGCGGTGTACCTGCAGATCAGCGTTGCACGTAAACCGTCTGATCACAGGTGCCACACGGGTATAACTTTTCATCCATGAGAATATCGAGGTGTGCCCGCAGGGTTGCTCTGCACGCAAACCTCTTGTGACAGATATCACATTGGTGTTGTATTTCAGTCGTCTGGATGCCGTGGTGGTTTTGCAGGTCTCCTCCTTTCTGCAGATTGCCATTTAAAGCGGACTCCATCCCTTGTTGGGGAACCGCGGCTGTGCTATTCCACGGAGAACCTGAAAAACAGAACAAAATAATACGGCTTACTCAAGATGGACCTGCACATAGCACATTAGTACATGGTCACGTAGATTTGTCTTTCTATCGTGACAAAAGTGGTGGTTGTAATATTGTTCATTTTAATTATGATATGTGGCCCGCATCTAAACGGAATGCGGCTTGTGAATCAGCCCACAGGTGGTGGCGACTGTCATCGAGATGTTATGACTAAATCGTGAATATGAACAGTCTTTATACCGACTTTGTATCCGTTCTAGATAAACGTGGCATTCCCGGCTACGCCCCTACGCCCCCTCATCAATCTGTCTGCCAATCACGGCTGCCGCGAGGTGGAGCCAGCTGATGGCCCACGGGCACTGGCGGGCAGTCGAGAAGAACGCTCTAGGCTGCGAGAGGGTTCGGACTGTAAAGGCAAAATCAACATCAAAATCGTTGTTCTTGGTGCCGGCAGACACGCACTAAATTGCTGGCGGTATCCGTCGCCTTTTGACATCACTTTGTAAAGTACCGAACGTTTCAACGTTAAAATATAACGCCAAGTATCGTGGTACTTTACGCCGGGTTACCTGCGACGCGCGACGGTCCTCTACCCTTTACACCGCCTACGAGACCGACTTCATTACATGGTGGTTATATATATATATATATAAGATCGACTAAATAGGCATCCGCTTTCGGTTGGTAGGTGGTAAGCGCTGGCCTGTTATTATTTCCCATTCAGACCATTATTTCTCCAGAGGGACCAGGTGGTGCGCGCGGTACCGATGGTGAGCGTTCGCATACCGAGCCTGCAGCATGGAACATTTTCCCACTGTGTCGTTCCCACCGATGTTGTTGCCACACCGTCCGCTCGACCCGCGCGGCTAGGTCCGGAGCCCACTGCACAGGATTTATCAGTTACAGGAATAGCGGTCGATCGGAGACAAAATAGTCGATGGCGGTGAAACTAGGGAATGTGCGGGAGTTGTTTGAGTGGATGCCACCATGATCGGTTCAGTCACCAGAGTTGCGGGAGAGTCAGCGGCAGGCGATGTGCGCTGCCAGACGACGCTGTCTGGGGAACGTACGACGTTTCGTCTGCACAACAGCAGGCCGAATCGGTAAAAGTAGTCGGCACAACCAGTTACACGCCGGGATTTCATCCTCTGAGTTTACGATTATAGCCAACGACATTCCTTAGCAGGCCAATCAATGACGAGCTGCCATCTTGTTCAGAGCATGGTTCCAGGAGGAAAGCTACGGCGCGGCAGTAGGTGCCATGTCTGTTCGCTCCGGGATGACGGTGAAGGGGATGGGCGGAGCCGGCCACCACGGCCGCATAAGAGCGAGTGTAGTGGCCGTCTTGGTCATTTCCCGAGCTTCCGGAATGACACGCCCGTCATGCTCAATTTAGATACGCCCGTTTGAAAACGGCATACGGCCACGACGGAATTATCGCCCGCAGTTTGGACAGCATAAGGTTTCGATGTGCAAGTGTCCAAGAATGATCCGAGGGGCACAGACAGACATCTGGCTTTATCAAGTGGCGGCGGGCGTGACCACAGGCGAAGCATCCATGGGATTGATCGATAAACGGACCGACCAACATGCCCGATTCTCACGGGGTAGGCGTGTTTGGAGTTAAAAGGAGTACAATTGTCGGTCGGGAAACACCGCCGTTTCTATTTCAGTTCAGCTTCCAGGACACGAACCCGCAAGACCCGCACAATTCTTCAGTGGCACACCTGTAGGTCATGACAAGTGGTGACACCTCTGGAGCAGTTTTTAGAGTAGTGAGTTTTCACATTTGATGAACTGGGATTCCGGGTCCTCGGGGCACGCAAGACACCCCCCACCACGGTAAGGTGGTGCCTCGTCGGGGGATAGATATACATATATATATAAATATATATTACGCAAAGATGGTTAAATACGTGGAACAATAAGACACTGCGGGCTGATGTGGCTAATTGCTGATCTATATGGGCAAAATTGCTTATTTCAGTTATCTGCTAAGTTCAAACAGGAGATAAATAAGGAAGGTGCTCATGTTAAGGTCGGGCTCCAGTGCCTCAGACAGGAATGTCCTAAGGGGGCGACCCCCCCAAAAAAAAAACAGCGTACCTTCGGCGCACGAAGCGTGCGGGAAATTGGGGTGATGCGTGATGAACATCTGAAAATGTATTGCTTCAACTAGTCTATTTTTGGTTGCTAAGTGGGAGGCCGGACCCCCGTGGACCCCCTTGGGTCACGCCACTGGGACAGCTGTGGCCGCTTGGGCGGTCGTCACTGCCAGAACAGCTCTGGCCGTTGGGGCGACCGTGACCACCGGGTCGGCCGCCGCCGCTGAAGTGGCGGTGGGTGACCTTCCCAGTTCTTGGCGGCATTTATGACTCTCAATGATACCTGATCTCTGAGGCTGGCCCTCATTAGTTATCGCACCCATCGCCAGTTATCACGGAATCACTTAGCTCTCAGAGGGCCTCGATCCCTCAGGTGCCCATCACAAAAGTTCATGAACATCCCAGTCCAGTCCATTCTGGCTCTCAGTGGACCTGTTCATCTGTCAGGAGTCCTCCCCATCTTGCATGGGCCATTCCCAGTCATCGACAAGATTGTTTAGCTTTCAGAGGAATCCTGCAGCTATGCAGACAGGCCTCACAAGTTCTAGCAAACATCGCCAGCTCTCGGAACTCTCCTTAGCTCATAGTGGCTCTGTGCATCCCTCAATATCACTCCCAGGCCTCAGAAGCATCAGATTCCGGTCCGCTCTAGATATCAGGAGTCCCCTAGTCCTCGGCAGTCTTTCGGGTAAGCAATAACATCTTAGCTCTGAAACTGGCTCTCAGTATTCCTCACAACCATCAACCCTTAGGGACTCTTTAGATCTCACGGTGGCCTGTTCTTCTCATCGAGACCCCATTCAAGTCTCTTGGGCATCCCAGTCCAGTCCTCTCTAGCGCTCAGTGAACATTTTCAATCAGGGGTCTTTTCCAGATGCTAGGGGCCTTTCCCAGGCCTTGACAGACCAGTGATAAATTATGCGTGAAATAGGGTGGAATATACCACTTTGTGAACTATCGACCGACGTCCTTCTCCACGAAGTATCGACGTCTTTATTCGTGGTGCGTGCTTATGAAGTCTTGGTGCTTCCTTTCTAACAGTATATGGTTTATAAGTATCATGCTCATGCTTTCGATAAGGGATGGTGATACACGAGCACTTCGCAACGCAATTTTAGGCAAAGAGATCACCTATAATGTGATATGACTTACCACATCAGTTTACAATATAGGCATTTTTCTCGCTATCCTGAATATAGCTCTTCCTAAATTATGAATCTCAAAACCAAAAGAAATACCGACGTTGGCCCTCGGTATTCATCACCTCAATCTCCAGCGAACATCGATTTTGTAACCTCTCACGGGACGTTGTTCATCCATTACGACCTACTCTCAACCTCAAAAGATCCCAGTCCAGCCCTCTGACTTTCACGATATGCTCTTCATCCCTCAGGGCCATCCTCCGGTTTTAGGGGCCCAGCACATTTCTCATTAATCTTGTCTTGCACTCATCTCGGGGGCATTTCCTTACCTCTTTTTACCTCCCCACCGCTTTTGATAAAGTTCCACATGGGAGGCTAATTCATCAACTACAGCAACATGGGATTGTTGGAAAAGTCATAGGTTGGATTGAAGCATGGTTGAGGGGAAAGAAAGAACGGGTAATGTTAAACGGATGTAAATCTGATTGGAGGAATGTTCTGAGTGGAGTACCACAGGGCTCTGTTCTAGGGCCACTTCTCATTATAATCTTTGTGAATAACATTGAGGTAGGGCTGAGGAATAGAGTGTTCAAATTTGCTGATGACATCAAGCTGGTAGGAGTGGCAAACAGTTGTGATCAATCTAGAAATATTCAGCTAGACTTGAAGGACCTTAAAATTGGGCTGATCAATGGCAGATCTCTTTCAAACTATGACAAGTGTAAGGTTATGCATCTGGGGTCTGGAGGTGAGACTTTAAGATATACAATGGGAGGGAAGGAACTGGATGTTATTGAAGGGGAAAGGGATTTATAGATTGTACCTTCCGCAGAAGTTGGAGAGATGCCTGAAGACGGATTCTCCACCGATAATGGCACCACTTCTTGGTTAACTTTGATGTCTGGGGGATCATCTGCAAATAAGGCGACTGGTTGAAGTTCCAGTTGGTGTCAGCAATACACAAGCAGTGATACAAAAATCTTAACATCGATTGCTGAACAATATGGCAGTGAACTACTGAAACACACAATGAAGGCGATGAAGAAAATGTAGCATGCATTTCCTGTTTAGAGCCCACGTGTGCGTTTTGCCATCGGTACCATCAGCATTTTCTAAAGTCTAGTTACCATATCACAGCTACAGCGAGTAGTCTTTAATCACATTATCGCCAACCAGACGAGGTCTATATCTTAGCACCAAACCACGAAGGGCGGAAGAAGAACAGCTTCGGAAGAACAGAAACAGCAAAGCAACAAGGGCGTTAGACGTATGAACAAAGACGATAATGATTAGCAGAGAAGTTCCGGGGAACATTTTGTCCCGAAAAATATATCCTTCAAGGTACCTATGTGTGCCTTCAATATCGCTGTCTGACGCGCTCTTGCGAATCCCAAGAACTCTGCGTGTTTCACTTTTCTGAAATTTTCACCACAATCAATGGAATGTAAGTGATGGTATGCTGTACAGAACCTTCAGGACATATAATCTGATGTAATATCAGGTACCTTCATTGACATATACTCTTACCTGGGAGTATGTACATTGGCGTGCTCGAAACTCCACTGCTGCATTCTACTGTATCACTTAAGCGTTTTTCATCCCAGGAAGCTAAAAATAAAACGGAGGAAGTAGCGTGAACCAGGATATCAACGACGAGCGTTTGGTATGTAGAGCAGCCATTCCTTAAGCTGCTGACATGATTAGTTTGCTCAAAAGATTAAAGTGATTACGTTGGACAGCCTAGATGGAACAGCAGCAGACTGGGATATATTGTAAAAGGCTGAAGAAACACGGTCGCGAAGCAACACCACGGAACAGGCACACAACATGAAATTCACGGTCCGTACGTGTAATTCATAGGCTACTAAATTAATAGTCATGTGCAATACCACATATATATATCTGATGTTGTCAACGATGCCAATGACATACATGGTCAAGATACTCTAAAAAAAACACCAAAAGCTATGAATAAAAGTGAAAAATGAATACAAGATATGATATAAAAGTGGTAGTTCTGTACGTACGATGCCATTATCATACATGGCCTGCTTACTGGAGAAAGTCAGGTAAAAATATTAATTAAAGGTGGAAAGGTTCCGTAGCCACACATTATATAAGTTCACTGGCAGCATGGCATACATATTAGTGCTCACTGGCATTATTCAGCATCGCTCTATCCAAAATGTCAATGCAGCAGATTGCAATGTGGGGAAAAACTACGTTTTAAAACATATGCATTTCACACTAAACCAAAATGACTAGTACCTCCTTAATGTGCAATCTGATTGTGTACTAAACTCAGAGCATGTTTGCGATGATGGATACGTGCATATCATTCGGTTATTTGTGGTCGCAAAATCTCCACTCAACTTGGTTCCTTGAACAACACAAATGTAATTCCTTAGACAACTTGTTCCTAGCATCAAATAACATGAGCACCTTGATGGAGCAAGATTATGGGACAAACAAAGCGGAAAGCTGAGGTATTCAGAATCCATACCTTTTTCCGAAGGTTGGCAGAGATAGTTTGAAGACAACTCTTCCTCGGATAAATGTACCACCTCTTCTTTGATTTTGATGTCGGGTGGTTCATCTGCAAACAAAGCGACTGGTACAACTTGACGATGGTAAAAGCGATTCATCAGTAATATGACGTGAAATTACTTTCAATCTCATTTACACAACATAATGGCAGCAGAAGCCAATCACAACACATCACAGCACTAGGCCTCATCTAGCAGTAATCCCATCCTCTCACTGATAGGGTTGGCGACCCCCCTTTAATTTATGTCAACACAAATCAAAGCACGACACAGAACAAACACCATGGATGTGCATGCCAATCCAAACTTGATGCTGTTTGGTGAACTTGATCCTGGGCAGGGCAGAGAAAAAGAGTAGGAAAATCCCCACACCCACAGCTGCAGCCAGGCAGTAGAACAAATATGCTCCAGGTAGAGCATGAACCATGCGCAGATAAAGAGCCAATGTTCACACAGCAATATCGACCACTTATTTCACATTGTGATGCTCCTTGTTGACAGCCATTGTGAATTTCAATCTTGCCATTCAAATGAACATGGAGGGAACAAGCAAAGAGAGACTGAAGAATGCCAAGACACTAAGGAGCATGCAAAGACATTACAGGTCTTAGCAAAATAAATAGCACCAAATACTACACTATGGGTGTGAAGAGATTGTGTTCTGCAATTGTTCCTTTGGTGCTTTTCACACATTGGTAAGTGGACAGAGGGTCGCACCTAGGGGAGCAGAGAAAACAAGGTTGGGTAGTCATGTGACCCCTGGCAGCATGTGGTCAAAATATGGCCAAGCATCTATCAGTGATAGTTGATAGTTTGAAATATTCTTATACATGCCACCACAATGGCCTACACTCAACCTTCCTCCTTATCCAGCAGAGCAATCGACATATAGAAAATCAGTAAATAAAGTCAATTATTGCAGAACTGAAGACCAATTCTGTCCTGAGTTGGAAAAACAACATTGATTACTCAGAAGATTTTTGTTCAATAGAAAACCCTCCTAGTGACCCAACTCCCCTTGCCATGGCTGTGGAGAGACCAGTAATTGCTGGTGATGTCACACACCAGATGCCAGATTAGCTTGTGGTAGGATTGGATTTGTGCTTTGTAATTCTGGACGAGAAGAGAAAAAGTTGGATGGAGCTCATTATGGCAAGGATACTTTTCTTCAAACCTGACATGCAAACCTTGGTTTGCATTTTCAATTTAATTGTAGGCACTTCAACAAGGAGTTCATTGTCAAACAGCACCATTCAACCCTGAAACAAGAAAAATGAGACGATAGTCTTCTGGAGATGATAGGGTTCTGGATGCAAAAAAAATCAAGGAAGTTAAGTAGTTCAACCATGGATTATGGGGGCCATTAGGATATTTGAATGGATAGCCATCAACGTAATGTCCCACTTATTTTCATTAGTCTAGATACGTCAAATTATTTCTCCCTTGGGTTTAAACTTTGGTTTAATTTCCTTTGATAATAATGGAATCAATGTTGCTTCAGGGAGGCACTCATAGTATTAAGTTTAGGAGCACAATGTGCATTTAAAATCATAAGTAGCATCATTATATCCTCAGAAAGAGTCTACAAATAGCAATGCAAACGAAGTTGTTGCAATCCTGATTCAGACTTCACATGGAGGTATGGCATGTTACCTGGAAGTATGTACTTTGTAGTTCTTGAAGCTCCACAGCTGTCCTCATTGCAAGACTGGTTGGTAGCTTTCTTAGTCATGGAAACTGAAAATAAAATTGGTGAGATACAGAGAGCAGATTTAGTGTCACACTAATCACCTTATAACTTTCCATGAACTCACATCATTTTCAGTAGAATTGCAATGCTATTCTTTGTGCAAGCTTCTTGTGTTTTCTATGCCTGTTTATCACTGTATTCCATTTGTCACAAGGACAGGGATGAAGGCAGTCACCAGTCTGGGTGCTCTTGAACATGGCAGCCACATCAGGTCCATGGGTTCTTTTATGATGCATTCAACCGCTAGGTCATGTAGCGTCGCGAACCTCTCACGCTGATTGGTCGCAGATGGACTCGGTAATGCAGTCGGTTGTGAGATTCAAACCCATGATCTTGCGATCAAGAGTCTGATGCTCTACCAAATGAGCTACCGTGGCCCCGACATCAGGTCCCTAGACCTCTATTCAATTCAGGGATACCCTCTTCACGCCAGTGTGATCCAGTATTTAAAAGTTTTATCCAGGAATAGCTGCAAACATCCAAACAAAATGTTGAGATGGCTCTGTCCAGACAGCTGCTAGGAAACTCGCTACAAAATTTTGTCCCAACCAACACTACAGATGTGCTGGATAGGCACTTCAACATACGATGTCTGAGGATGTTGAATGTGTTGCATTACCTAGCATTACTTGTCTTCTTTAATTTGTCAAAGGAAGAAAATTTAGTTTGCAACCTGATGGGAAGAGGGAATTTCCAGTTTAATGTAATTTGAGTTTCTCAAATCTCCTTTTTTAATGCACTGCTCATGAATGTGTTGAACATGATGTGACTAATGATTGCCTGTCCAATTGCATACTTCTTAGTTGGGACGCAAAATAATACAAAAATGGGCTTGGATTCACATAACATAGCATAAAAAATAATCTTCAAAATCATGCATAGAATTGTGTAGCACAGCCTAACCGAACCTAGCCTAACTGGTAGATTTGTCTGAAGAGGCAATTTGTATTATCTTTTTGGAGGCTTGATTTGGAATGCCATGTTTATGAAGGTCACTAAGATGATGGGATCACTTATTTTTTGTGCAAATGCTTACTTTTCAGGTTGTGAGCAAGATAATGCCAGAAAGTGGTTTAGAGTTAGGTAACAAAGTTCTTTGAACCATTTAGGAACATTTGGAGGACCAATAAGGAACAATCTCAGAGGTCGATGTTCCCTTTTTGTCCGGGTGTTCAAAGTGACCTCCAGGTCAAACGAAGGGTCTTAAAATATGGGCACCCCCTGGTAAGTTGTAGCCAATTCATCAGCGGGTCGAATGGTGCTATGCCGGTCAAGTTGGGTCAAACCGAAATGGGTGAAATTTTGTGTCAAAGTTGGACAATTTTGAAAAATGCGAAAAAAAAGAAAAAGAAAACACGATTGTACGTTAGGGTTCCTGACCCCCTAGAAACCTGAATTTTGGAATTTGCGCTTAACTTCCTAACGTTCCCTAACGTTCCCTATTGAAATTGCCCAATTCCAGAAACAGCTATTTGAAACTCCCGCTCAAAGACTATGAAGGGTACACGATAGTCAGCAGCTCCTGAAGACTCCATAATCCTACCAACTAATTCAATCTAAAATCACTTATTACATTGTTGCACTGTACATTCAATACTTACATAAGTTTGTCACAACGTACATCATTCGACTCGATATTTTACGCTGAATCGATTGGTGTATGTATGTTTGAAATCGGACAATTTGGAAACATTTTGTGGCCAAAAACCGACTTTGCGTAACGCTATGGGAAATGTTCTTTTGGAGGTGGGGGCTTCCCTATCGAACTTTTGTAGTGGAATACCATGATAGGAAGATGCTACGTTCAATTTGTGGTGTTATAAATTTTGGAAATCCCAAATTGGCAGGTTACATTTCGAGTTCTTGGGATTTCCGAAAATTTTGACAGGCCAAAAATGCGATTTTTTGTGAAACTGTCAATTTTGCCGGCCTGTCAAGGGCAAACTAAGAGAGATAACCTAGCTGGGTTTTCTGTGACGGATAGCGCTCTAAGAGGGCTGTATCGTATCAGAAGCTCAGTTCTAGGAACTCTTAACTTTAAGACTTATAGGCGTGCAAATTAGGGGGCAAATTCCACATTGTCAATATTCGTCGCCCCCTAGCGCCCTGAGTTTTAAGATTTAAGAAGCGGGGTTCACAACTTAAGCTAAGAGGGTGGAGCGCTTTAAAAAAAAATATTTTCCCCCAAAAAATTTGGGAAAATTTTCCCTAAATTTTGAAAAGTGACTTTTTTTTAATAAAAAGACTTCGAAAATTCTAGTTTTTTGCCCCACATCCGGCATGACGAGATACATTGTATGTTATAATTTTTAAGAAGGAGAAGTCTTGGATTTTAAAAGTTATTCAATATTTTTTTTTTTAATTTGGGGAAAAAATCAAGTTTTTTGGGAATAACTTTTTCATTTATCATCTCAGCCAGAAACAAATGACATATTCGTGATCTGCGTGCGAAAATACGTCAGAAACCGTTTTGAAACATATCCCAGCGATCTTATAAAAATCCAACATTTTTGAACATTTCCATGTATATGTACCCATATAATGACCTCTCCAGGTCAAAGTTACCGTCCGATGTGCAATATTAGAACGGGAATCGACTCAGCATGCACAGGGCTATCTATTTCCCTTTTGTGAAACACAAATTTCCCTCAAATATTTTTGGACCGTAGGGGGCAGCAGTGGTGCGATTTCGAAAATTCAATCACCCCCAGTCGGTGAAAAAATCCAAATTTTTTGTCCTTCCATTTTTGGATGCGGCCCCCAAGAGCCTTTCAGGACAAAATTACCAAAAAACATCGCCCGGTAACATTGACCTCCGGAAGCGGTCAAAAATCCCCATGTTAAACCAATGGGAGCGCATTTTCGAAAGGAGGGGGGCAAAAAGTCCTTTCAAATCCGTCTAGTAGACTGTATCAGGACCCGTTTTTGACGGAGAATCCAGTGGTGGTCGAAATTTCAAAATCCGTCGGTAACTTAAAAAGTTATGAGCAAAAAACCACTCATACCACTCGTTTTTTTTTGTGAAAAAGGGTCAAAAATGGAAAAATTCCTCTTGGGGAATGCCTCATAGAGGCTAAACCGTACATCTCATCTACATTTACGACACGGGGATTGAAAGAGCTCGAACACAGCTATCTTGTACATTCGAGAAAGATCTGCCATCTCCCATGTGCAAGGCGTGAGGAACTCGTGAAATTGGGCAAAAACCGGTTTTTGGGAAAATTTTTCAAACGCCTCTGGGATTTCGAATTTTGAACTTAACGATGCAAACCTTGTTGCAAACATGTGTTTTAGGTACCGTGCATCACAAGAAAAATAGAAGAAAAAAATCTTAAATTTGGAAATTTTAAGCACGTGGTACCAAAAGTTAAGTACAACTTTTTAATGTTTTGTTTGGAAAAAAGTGCCCCCTGAGTCCTGCTACATTTTATAATTCGGTACTAAGAAATCCACCAGTAACTTTAATTGTTATTAATTTCGCAATATATTATCCGGGGATCCGATGTTAAGGCTATGGGAAATCGTGCCACGTAAGAAAAATTATTCAGAAATAAGTTACCGACGGAATTTCAAAATTCGTACACCATACGAAAGCCAATGCATGGGGGTTGATTTCATTCATGCCATATGGACGGCGATCGGTCATAAGTAAAGGGGTATTGAGCTTAGAAATTGTGAAACATTTTCTAAAATTTAAGTCCTCGTATAAGCAAATTTTTTTTTTAGAAATCAGAAATCTTTCTATAGGGTTGTATAGCCCTTGCCGAGCTCTATCATGCCTACATTCACTCATATTGGATTACTTCAATAGGTTAGGCTTGAGTGGCTCTCGAAATTTTTACATGTTAAACCAATGACATTTTTGGGTTCGATCACTCAAAACTTAAAAAAAAAACACTTTAAAGTCCTTTTAGATCGATATCACAGGACCTATTTTTTTACGGTGCGTCGACTGGTGTGCGAAAATCCAATATCCGTCGAGAACTTTCCACGCTATAAGTATTCTTCAATTATTAGGTGTTTTCAAATGAGTTAAGTGTTTTTGGAAAACGTGAATAACTCCTTATCTGTGAAGGATAACGACCAATATCAGGAGACATATTTCATAGACAATTGATCAGGGCATCTTTTACTAATTATATATACCCCTCTATCTCAGTAAGTTTTTCCTCTATACACGGTCAAACATGGGGAAAATTAGCAAATTTGTCAGTCATATCTCAGAAAGCTAGAGCTAGAGCGAAATAAACGTCTTTTCTGAGCTCAGCGCGTTCACTTACGTCTGAAGAACTTCACTTGTATTGGGAAAATTTTCAAACAAAAAGGTTGGAAAAACTAAGAAATGTTGTCAACACTTTTTTTTCCGATTTCGTAAATCGGCCCTAGAGGGCGCAATTTGTGCCCGATCTACATAATCTTGATGTCCCTGTGTTCAGGGTGATCAGGCACAACTTGTGGCTATCTCGAAATTTTCGGAAAATACCTTTTTGGTACTTAAAATTTTAAGTAAGGTGTTCTTAAGTTGGACCAAAAGGTTTCGGAAGCACCTTCCTGAAATTCTAATACAATAACTAGGCATCAATTCTGAACACATTTACTTCTCTACGGCATGCCGAAAAATGCTATATTTTCCCCCAAAATTCGAAAATATTTAAGCATGTTCGCATTTTTGGGAATAATTTCTAAAGTTTTTTCTTTTTTGACGGATAATGCATTACTATAATGTGCAACAATCAATTGTGCATCGAATGATGTGTGAAACTTTGACCTAACATGCTCCACACTGGTACAGCAGATCAAAAGTGAACCCATGTTTTCGTGAAATTTTAACGAAAACATGGGCGCATAATAAAACCGATCTCCTTCCTCTGACACCGGGCACAGTGTTGTAGGAAAGTTGGGTCAGTAGGTTCACTGTGCTTTGCTGACATGTGCAATTTGATTGGCTACATCGCCCGGATCCGTTATTACATTTCCTCCAACGCTAAGACCTGGCGGTGGGACCGAGGAGAACTTTCCCGAAATCCTTTTAATGCGGGACCATACTTCGGATGCCGATGCAGTTCGACTCAGTCCACCTATGTATGGTCGCCAGGATGTGCGTTTCGCGGCACGTATGGTGCATCGGGCTAGTGCTCGGGCCTGTTGGAACTCTAGCATGTTAAATATAACGAAGAATGGCTCTTAGATGCTCCTGGGTTTTAGACATTGTGTATAAATAAAATATATATACGACCTTCAATATACCAGGAGGTGCTGAGTTGACATCAAAAGTAACGATAAGGGCTGTACTTTATTGCTCAACGTTTCGGCCAGGGCCCTTGGCCGAAACTCCTGACGATGGCCCCTGGCCGAAACGTTGAGCAATAAAGTACAGCCCTTACCGTTACTTTTGATGTCAACTGAGCACCTCCTGGTATATTGAAGGTCGTATATATACTGTATTTATACACAATGTCTAGCATGGTCATATCGCCATGCTTACTGCATTTTTTAAGGGCTCGCTTGCGAGCGCGGATAGCCTTTCCGCATTCCTCAGTGCACCACGGGACTGGAATGCGGCGTGGGGTTCCAGAGGTACGTGGAATGCATGGAATGCACATATCAGCGCACTGGAGTATCCGTGATGTAAAATCCTCGACGCTAGTACAGTGATTCTCAATGTCAGGTGTAAAAGCGTCTGTATCTCAGATTCAAAACGAGCCCAGTCTGCTATTAAATTCCAACTTGGTGGCCGTGTCACCAAAACTACGCCTCTCCGAAACGTTAGCCACACCGGATATTGGTCACTTCCGAGGCAATCGTCAAATGACCACTCGACCTGATGGGTCAGTTGAGGGCTGACTGGGCTTACGTCTAAAGCTGACGTCCGGCCCGATGGCAGAGCAATATGTGTATGTGCACCTGTGTTTAAAACGCGTCGCGGCTCCTGTAGGATTCAATCCTGCAGTATTCGGTCCGGTGTGTTGATGTCTGAGCAGCCCCAAACGGTGTGGTGAGCGTCAACATCACCCAGTAGTAGCAATGGTGGTGGAAGCTCAGCAAGTAGATGTTTCGGCTCCACAGCAGGAAACGTGGCACCAGGGGGCAGATATAGGGAGCACAGACTAATGCGGGTGTCGCGAAACGTGGCACCAGGGGGCAGATATAGGGAGCACAGACTAATGCGGGTGTCGCGAAACGTGGCACCAGGGGGCAGATATAGGGAGCACAGACTAATGTGGGTGTCGCGAAACGTGGCTCCAGGGGGCAGATATAGGGAGCACAGACTAATGTGGGTGTCGCGAAACGTTCCCTGCGCTGCGGCTGCCTGAAGAGTGGTTCGTAGAGGTAGCTCGCGTGCTGGTACACTGGTGGACAGCAAGCAAGACACCTCCATGTGAGTTATTTTCAGGGCGGACATCGCTGCGGAACAGTGTAGCCTTTAACCTTGACGGTGTTCATTGGTGCGAGCTGTCTCCTGAAGGCAAACGGCTCGGGACTGTGTCGATTTAAAACGGTCACAATGTCAAACATCGAGGTTTTTAGACCCCGGAAGTACCATTGTAAAATGGCCGTAAAAAGAGCCATGTAAAGCGTGTTAAAACGATACGGTGACTAACTGAATAGTCGCTGCGTATAGAAAGATATCACAGTATATGTTGTACTTGGATTTCCACCCAGTTCCGGGGATGCTGAGTGAGCAGCATGACCCGTTCCTACAGTACGGCGAAAATGGACATCACATCTGCGTCCAAGAACTCAGCGTCATCGGCATGCTTGACAATCTTGCCGTGCGGCATGTGTTGTAGCATGTCGTTAGTGAATAGAAAGAATATCACAAGGCTCAATATAGAGCACAGTACCTCCCCATGCGTCACAAATAGAGCCTTAGAATGCTCGACACACTGCACGCGACTGCTCGGCCATGCGGAGAACTACCGACTATTGATGCCGTACCATCCTAGCATCCTACAGCAGTAGGCCGTGCTCAACGCTGTCAAATGCTTTTGAGGTGTCCGCGGTAAATAGTGATGTCATCATGCCCCTGTTAACACTGCTACTCGCATATAATACAGAGCCAGGCACGCCTACCTATGTAGATAGGCCAGAGCGGAAACAGTACTGTTACGGCTATACGACATGCTATAGTACATGCTATAGTACATGCTATAACGACATGCTATAGTACATGCTGACTAGATACATATTGCATCAGTTGTACGCATACTACATGCTCAAGCTTAGCGACGACCGGCAATATCGATATTGGCCGGTAGCTGCAAGGTTCAGTATCGTCGTCGCTGTTATGTACCGGCACGATTGTAGCTATTTTCCATGATGACGGAAATTTAAGGTCATGATCAGTTAAAAAAAGAAGAAATTTAGTCCGAATTATTCGTGGGGTGGCTTCCTGTACCAGGGTTCTATTGCCAAGCAGAGCTTGTTGCATGTACCCTGGTTCCACCACCCAATCCATGCATCCAAGTTCAACAGCAGGATTTTGGCCGATAGCTTAACCCTCCGTCTCGAGTTGGCGTCATTTTATTGCCCCCCCCCCCCCCCCCCCCCCCCCCAATGTTTTCCGTCGATGGTGAAATTTGAACAATATGTAACACTGACGCATAACAAGGTACTGCAAGATCCGGGTCTCTGTGTCTACTCGTTGGACCGCTACCCCGCGATACAAAAAAATGAGGGCTCTCGAGAGTCCCCGTCCTACCCCTCCCCATGTTCCGGCCGGCGAATGTTCATTAATAAATGGCCGTACCTTGAACAGCAGCTTGAATGAAATTCGAGGATGCGCCTTCGTCCACAAATTGTACCACTTCTTCATTAACTTCGAAGTGACGGAAATCGTCTGCAAGCAACGCGGTTCTTTCAGCTTAAAATATTGGCATATGCAATCAATCAGGGAGGTTGAATACACAGAAATAGCATCACCCGCGACAATACCGCAAATTTCGCATCAGGCGATCGTAGGCAACCAAGGGGAATGACTGGTTCTTATCCCTGTTGTTACAATCAATACATCCGCAAGGTGACAGACATGATGATCTATCAGCTTGGTCCCCACAACAATACTGCAACACCGAATCAACGTGCCAGCACCAACCTTTGCATGGCATGAGCTATTTTGGCGGCATTGTCATCCAAGGGGATGATGTACCGCTTCCACAGGATCGTACCACTAGAGGGGAGTCGGCGTTACAGCTTAACCATGCTCCAACTGGAGCATTGCGTACCCTCACTGGTGAGGGTACGCAGTGCAAACCCTTTATAAAGTCGACCTCGACCGAGATACAGCACGAATACCACAAACATTGTGTTCAACAATATGAGGAACAATGACGGGACAGGACACAATTGTAAGCAACAGGGAGTGATAGGCAATCATAGATTGTACCTTCTGCATAAGTTGGACAGATGCCTGAAGACGGATTCTCCATCGATACTGGCACCACTTCTTCCTTAACCTTGAAGTCTGGGGGATCATCTGCAGACAAGACGACGGGTTGAAGCTCCAGTTGGTGTCAACAATACACAAGCAATGTGATACGAACATCTTAACATCAATTGTTTAACAATATGTAGGTGAACTGCTGACATATACATTCAAGACGTTTCGGAAAATGTAGCATGTATTTGTTGTTTAGGCGAAGCGCGCGTTTTGCCATCAGTACTATCAGCATTTTATGAAGTATAATAACTATATCAGAACTGTAGTGAGTAGTCTTTAACCGCCTTATCGCCAACCAGACGAGGTCTAGACCTTAGCACCAAACCACGAAAGGTGCCGGTGCTCTCAGGCGCAGCCACGGCTTCGCAAGAAGCTCATCAGCAAAGCAACAAGAGCGTTGGACGTCTGAACAACTACGATAATTGTTGGAGTGTGCATGCCGCGAGCTGAATATGAAGTTCCGTTTCGCATGATACCGCTAGGTGGCGGTGCTACTAGATGACCTAACCGGTCCCTTAGGTGCTGCCGCCTGCGGCGGAAATGGGAACCGGTAAACAGTAAGGGCGTGGCGGCATTGTTCGTTTGGAGCTGGAGGAGTGAGCAGGGAGGAAGAATAAATCACGGACCGAAGATCCAGTCTCTCTGGAAAGTCGCGTGTCGCGGAATCGGGAGGAACCGACACTCGAACAATAATTATTAGCAGAGAAGTTCCGGGGGACATTTTATATTTTTCAAACAGCCTTCAAAGTACCATGTGCGACCTTCAATTTCACTGTCTGACGCGCTCTTCCCTATTAGAAGAACTCTGCGCGTGTTTCACGTTTCTGAAATTGTGACCATAATCAATGGAATGCAAGTAATTGTATGACTGGTTCTTATCTCTGTTGTTACAAGCAATCCATCCGCAAGGTGACAGACATGATGATCTTATCAGCTTGGTCCCCACAACAATACTGCAACACCGAATCAACGTGCCAGCACCAACCTTTGCTTGGCATCAGCTATTTTGGCGGCATTGTCATACAAAGGGATGATGTACCGCTTGCACAGGATCGTACCACTAGAGGGGAGTCGGCGTCACAGCATTAACCCTGCCCCACTGAGGGTATGTCATCAGCATTGATCCTTAGTTGCAGGGCGACCCCTTTACAAAGTCAACCTCCACCGAGATACAGAGCACAGCGAACATTGTGTTTAATAATATGGGGGAGCATTGAAGGGAAAGGACAAAATTGCAAGCAATAGACAACGTGGTAGGCAATCATAGATTGTACCTTCCGCCGAAGTTGGGCAGATGCCTGAAGACGGATTCTCCACGGATAATGGCACCACTTCTTCCTTAACTTTGAAGTCTGGGGGATCATCTGTGAACAAGGCGACTGGTTGAAGTTCCAGTTGGTGGCAACAATACACAAGCAATGTGATACGAAAACCTTGACATAAATTGCTCAACAATATGAAAGTGAACTGTTGTAATACACATTGAAGTGGTTTCAGAAAATATAGTATTGATTTCCTGTTTAGGCCAAGCGTGCGTTTTTTTCATCGGTACTATCAGCATTTTCTGGAGTCTAATTACTATATCACAACTGCAGCGAGCAGACTTTAACCGCCTTATCGCCAACCAGACGAGGTCTAGACCTTAACACCAAACCACGAAAGGTGCCGGGGCTCTCAGGCGCAGCCACGGCTTCGCAAGAAGCTCAACAGCAACGCAACAAGAGCGTTAGACATCTCAACAACTACGATAATTATTAGCAGAGAAGTTTCGGGGGACATTTTATGTTAAAAAGCATCCTTGAAGGTGCCATGTGCGCCCTTCAATTTCACTGTCTGACGCGTTCTTGCTTTTCAGAAGAAATCTGTGTTTTGCTTCCCTCAAATTGTCACCTTAAATAATGTAATGTAAGCAACTTCATGCCGTACGGAACCTTCAACACATAATTTGATGCCATATCAGGTACCTTCAATGACATATACTCTTACCTGGGAGTATATACATTGGCGTGCTCGAAGCTCCATTGCTGCATTCTATCTCATCATTGGCGGAATTTTCATTCACGGAGGCTAAAAATAAAACGGAGCAAGTAGCGTGGTTATTGCTTTTACGACACGTCGACCGTCGAGTCATGTAGCGTCGCCAATCTCTCACGCTGATTGGTCACGGGCGAACAGTAGCGACAGGTGAGACTCGAACCCAAAATCTTTCGATTGTGAGACGAGCATCTTACCCCTAGACCACTCGTCCCCAATATCAGCAGAGGCCAATGAACATTGCAGCATTGGGCCTCACTTACCAGTATTTCCCAGCCTCTCACTGATAGGGTTGGTGCCACCACCTTATATCTTTATGAACCCATATCAAAGCATGGTGCAGAACAAAACGCAGGGATGCACATGACGAGCCAAACCCAATGCACCAATTACATTGTTTGTAATCCATCAGTGACCATACTGGGCAAGGCAAAGGAAAACATATAGGAAAAATCCCAGCACCCACAGCTGCAACTAAACAGTAGAACAAATCTGCTTCAGGTAGAGCATGAACCATGCACAGATAAGGAGATAATGTTCACACAGAAATACCAACCACTTATTTCACATTGTAATGCTCCTTGTTGGCAGCCATAGTGAATTTCAATTTCGCCATTCAAAAGATGATGGAGAGAACAAACAAATGAAGAGAGCCTGACGAAAGCCACTTAAACTAAGGAGCATCCAATGTCACAATTACAGGTCTCAGCAAAACATAGGACACCAACTGCCACACTATGGGAACATTCTGCCACACAAACCCTTAATTGTCTTGTCTTTAAATATACCACCTGACGACGGAGCCGCTAGTACCTCCGAAACCTCTTTTTAAAGGGTCATCCTAGAAATAATATTAAAATTGTGTGTAGTTGATTATGGAGAGGATACCTTTCTTGAAACAGGTGACATACGAAACCTTGGTTTACACGTTCAAGTGTACATCTAGTTTGATTCAAGTACGCACTTGATGAACAAGGTGTTCATTGTCAAATGGCACCATTCAACCCTGAAACAAGAAAATGAGAGCATAGTCTTCTAGAGAGGATTAAGAAAAGAAAGACTTCTAGAGAAGACAGAAAAGAATCATTTTCTGGATGCAAAAAAAATCCAGGAAGTCAATTCATTCAACCCTGATTGGTGGGACTGTTAAGATATTTGGATGGATAGCCATTCACTTAACGTCACACCTATTTTCATTGGTCTGGATTTATGAAATGATTCCTTCCTTGGGCTTAAATTTGGGTCAAATTCCATTTGATACTAATGGAATCAATGTTGCTTCAGGGAGGCACTCATAGTGTTTAGAATAGGAGCACAACATACTTTTAAAATCATAGTAGCATCATTATATCCCCAGAAAGAGTTTACAAATATCAATGCAAAGGAAGTTGTTGCATTACAGATACAGACTTCACATGGAGGTATAGCACATTACCTGGAGGTAAGTACTTTGTAGTTCTTGAAGCCCCACTGCTGTCATCACAAGGCTGGTCGGTAGTTTTCTTAGCCATGGAAGCTGAAAATAAAATTGGTGAGATGCAGAGCAGATTTAGTGTTACACTAATCACCTTATAATTTTGAATGAACTTTCATACTTTTGGCTAGACATAAAGACATAAAGACATAAAAGACCAGTGCAACTATGAGCCACAAGGGCCCTTCTTGGTTGCACTCTGTACACTGAACCAGTTGCCCATCAAATGTGTTGATCAACTCTCCCTGGAATACAGAAAAACAAGCCCCCTATTCTTATAATGATTGTCTATGCTGTTCTTAAAGATGTTTAGTGTGTTGCTACTGACAATGGTTTCTGGCAGCTGGTTCCAGTGTTCTACTACCCTGTTGGTGAAGAAGGACTGTCTTAACATTGTCCTGCTGTGATTAACTTTAATTTTGAATTGATGACCTCTAATTGCATCATTTCTGTTAAATTCAAACAGTTCCCTGAGATAACCCTGTTCCTGACCATGAACAAATTTAAAGACTTCGATGAGATCTCCTCTCAGCCTTCTATATCTAAGTGAAAACATATTCAATTTCTTCAATCTTTCCTCATATGCCAGGTTGCCCATACCATTCACCATTTTTGTTGCCTCTTTTGTACTCTCTCTAAAAGCCAACAATCTTTTTCATAACTAGGGGACCAAGCTTGGACACAATATTCCAGATGTGGCCTGACATATGCACAATAAAGCTTCCTGATGACTTCCTCACTTTTGTATGATACATTCCTATTTATTGCCCCAAGCATTCTTAATGCCTTCTTCCTGGCTTCTTTGGTCTGTTCTGATGCCCACAATTTGGTGTTAAAAATAACACCTAAGTCCTTCTCCTGCTGAGTCACAGATAGTACTTGGCCACCCATCAAGTATGGAGCCTTGATATGCTGCCTACCTACATGCATGATTTTGCACTTATCAAAATTACATTTCATTTGCCATTTTTCGGACCACTTCACAAGCTCGTCTAAGTCTTTCTGCAGCAAGACCTGCTCATTGTGCCCTGTTATTGCCCTAAAGACCTTCAAATCATCTGCAAATTTCAAAACCTTACTTCTTAGGCCACTTTCAATGTTATTTCCAAACATAATGAACAATAGTGGTCCCAGTACTGACCCTTGGGGGACTCCACTAAGAACATTTTGCCATGATGATTTTGTACCATTTAGCATCACTCTCTGCTGTCTATCTGAAAGCCACAACCCTATCCATTTTAGGATGCTACCCACAATACCATGGGCCTGAAGCTGCATCATTAACCGTTTATGAGGTACCTTGTCCAAGGCCTTGCTAAAGTCAAGATATGCTACATCAACCTGATTTCCCTTATCAAATTGTTCTGTAGCAAAATTAAAAAAGTCCAAGAGATTTGTGAGGCATGATTGCCCTTTTCTAAACCCATGTTGAGTATCTTGAATCACTCTGTTTCCTTCCAGAAAACTAACTATTTTATCCTTGATAATTGATTCATGTACCTTGCAGACTAGTGATGTGAGGCTTACTGGCCTATAGTTTTCAACTTTCCCTCTTTCTCCTTTCTTGAAAATAGGAACTACATTTGCCCTTTTCCAATTGGTTGGAATTTCATTTTGTGAAACTGATCTACAAAATATTATACTGAGTGGAATTGCCAATTCTTTTTCAGCTTCCTGCAATACCCTAGCATAGATTCCATCAGGTCCTGCTGCCTTGTTTGGCTTTATTTTCCTGACATAATTAAAAACAACATCACTGTCAATGAAATCAACATCATGTAACTGATCACCTGTTGCTGGGCTGTGGTTCACAGTTGGCAGATTTGTCACATCCTCCAATGTAAACACTGATTTAAACTGCTTGCTCAATTCCTCAACCATCTCGCTATCTTCACTCAAAATAATCCCATTTACTTCCAGTGGACCAAGTGTGCTTGAAACTCTACTTAGCTTGTAGAAACTAAAGAACTTTTTACTGTCCCCATTACAGTTCCAAGCCAAATCCAATTCTTTTGCTCGCTTTGCTGCTCTGGTTTTGTTTCACAGCGTCTCTAGCTTTTTGATACAACCTTAGATTTACTATATTTGAAGCTTCCTTAAATACTCTAAATGCATCTTTCTTAGCCTTAATTGCTTTTGTCAAATCTGGTGTAAGCCATGCTGGCTTTCCTACTCTTCTTTTACACCTTTGCTTTTGGGGGACATGTCTAATCTGAATTTCCCTCAAGTAAGATTTGAACTTTTCCCACATTTCACAGGCATTTAAATCGGAGAATTCTTCTTCCCATTTTATGGCACTTAAAGCTGCTCTCATGCAGTCAAAGTCTAGAATTGCAATGCCATTCTATGTGCAAGCTTCTTGTGTTTCATGTGCATGTTTATCACAGTGTTCCATTTGTGACAAGGACAGGGATGAAGGCAGCTACCAGTCTGGATGCTCTTGAACATGACAGCCATATCAGGTCCCTAGACCTCTATTCAATTCAAGGATGCCTCATACAGGCCAATCTGATGCAGTACTGGAAATAACAATCCAGGAATAGCTGCATCCATCCAATCAAAATGTTGAGATGCCTCGGTCCGAATGGCTGCTAGGAAACTAGCTGAAAAATTGTGTCCCAACAACCACTACCAGTGCACCGGATAGGCACTTCAGCATAGGATGCCTGAGGATGTGGGATGCTTTGCCTGACCATGTTGTCATGTCTGGTGTGCATCAAAGCAAGACTGTCACAGCATTTATGAGTGTTTTTTGACAGGGGATATAATGGGATATAATGGGATACAGGGGATATAAGACACCTTTGACAGGGGACAGGTGTTTTCAGCCAGAGGTACCACTCTGAGAGCAAAAGGTGTCTGTCAGAAAGGGTGTCTTTATAACTTAACTCATTAATGCCAGGTAGTAGTTAGTTGGTTTGTTATTTGGGCTTTAGGGAGCCTCAAACAGAATTGATCATTTGCACCCAAATGCCAGGTAGTAGAAATATCTTAATAAGTATGCTCAAGCTTATTGGCAAACCTAATGTCATTGCTGGGAAGGTGTCCTGAAACTTGTATATGCCTCCTTCCATCCTAAGTGTATTTTCTAGACTGTCCTCATTTGAGGACACTGCGGAAGTGGTAGACACCGTGCTGTGGTAGACCATGCACCCTTGGTAGTATGGGCCCATCATGAGCTCGTTACAGCCAGAGTAAAAAGTAATGTTCAAAATCAAGAAAAAATGGTGTAGAAAAGCTTAACCTAACCTAGCCTATCCTTCCATTGAAGAAGTAATTTTTTTAATGGATTTTTAAAAAAATGTTTTTCAAAAACATTTTAAACTAAAAATATAACATAACTTAGCCTAACCAAAGCTAGTCTGAATTGTTGTCTAAACACACAAAAAAGCTCTGCTTTTTATTAAATAAACAATATAACTTGCAACAAAACCCTAGTCTAACTTAAACCCCTTTGCATGCTTCATGGTGGTAAAATGTGTAAAACTTGTTTCATGGTTACCTTAAACTGCAGTAATACCACAGAAAGGCCTAACCCAACTGAACGAAATCTAGTACCATGGTTGGTTTCATAGAGACAAAATGGGTGTACACCTTGGGAAATCTTCAAGCATTACCCCAGTGTGAGGGGAAATACTTGAAAATTACCAAAGAATGGAGGGAGGGAAGCTTTCAGGGGACAAAGAGAATGTTTAGTGCTTCCTTAGTTAACATTTTTCGCCGAGGAATGGTCGTATGTAGGTACCTACCGACCCCAAAATTACTACACAAATTCAGGGGGAACCGTCCCTTCAGCGGCCATAGGGCCACTTTAATTTCTGACGTCAATCGTTAGACGTTTCCTGCGCATTTCCTGCGCCAGAATACAACCGTACTTTCACGCTTTCAAATATCTGGTAGTGTTGCGGCTGCGTACGATAGAGTATAGGATTTTCTGGTCTTTGATTAGGTGCTCGTAGTAATGGGATACTGCTCTGTGGCTAAGTGTACTTCATCTTTCAGGAACAATCCTGACATCTCGTATTTTAATTTTCCAAAAGATGCAAAAAGGAGAGCAGAGTGGGTGTACCTATGTGCGAGACAGGACCAGATGAACTTGAAGACGGCTCGGATCTGTTCGAACCATTTTGTGGAGGGTGACTAGGCAGGGGCGTCGATTTGTATCCTTTTGCGGGGGCCATGCCCCCCCCCCAATGTTGATTTGGGCCCCCCCAATAACCCATGCTATTTTTATGCTGATAAAAAGCTAAAGGAAAAAAAGAATAAAAACACTGTGTTAGGTAAGTAGAAAACTTAGTTGATGTTAACTAGCACATTTTGTACTGAAAAAGAACAGATTTGGATTAGATAGTGGGCTGAGTATCCAACTTTTGCTACACAATTCAAAATTATGTGCAAAAAAAACAAAATAGCTAGATTTCCCTCCACTGTGGAAGGAAGACTTATAGCATACAATGTTAAGATTCGATGATCATGCATTTTAAACCAGATTGTCCTTTAAAAAATGTTAAGCCACAAAACAACAATTGAATTGTCATACTGATGTTTGTACACACCACCAATGGCAAAACCACATGCATATGAGCTTAAACAGGAAAAAATTCATTCTTAATTTCCAGTCATTGTCAAACTTGCATTGTCCAGTGAACAGCAATGACAGTCATCATTGAGATTGTGGATATGCAAACTATAATTATCTTCAGCAGCCCACCTATCACACCATCAGCTTGATATTTACCTAGATGATATCTACCTACATGCCCAATGACAATGCATGCATTAAATATTGATATGGGGGAAAAACGAGAGCCATGTGTGGGCAGATCTGCCAGCTTATGATACCATGACAGAGAAAAGTCAGCAAGAAGCTGCATGGCCACTGCATTATAATTGGTATTCCTAAAAGAATAAAAAGGAAAGCTGTGGCTCACATGACTTTTAAGCAGAGTGGGAAACTTACTTTCCGGGTTGGGAGTCGGAGTGCATACCGATTTCTTCCGGAGTACATTTTCATGGACATTATTTTTTTATGCATGGAATCTGTTTACCAGTAACCGACCGGAAAGACCAAAATCAGTACCTACATAATATGCATAAGTAAGTTCCTCAACATGCCATGTTTTCAGTATGGATGTTGTCCACCTGTATGGAAGTATTCCTTTAGATGTGGCGGATTTGTACGGATATAGATTGGAGGTCAATGGCTAAGTGTGGACTGCACATCGCAGTGGGTGTGGTTCCACTGAGCGTCCCTGGAATGCGCGTAGAAGTCGATTAAGAGGCTTGGGTTTGGGGCTCTGCGCCGCCTGTGAAGCCCATTGTATTTTGCAAGGCGATGCGGAGCCAACGCATAGATTGAGGGAAGCATTTCGGTGGTGTGTGCGCTCGTAATGGTGACTAGTTGTCGAAGTCGTTTAGTTGAGGGTCTCGGATGGGAAGACGGGCCCCGAGGTTTCAGACGACCTTGAACTAATTTCATTGTTGGAAGGGGGGGGGGGGCGTGATTGGTAGCTTTGCTTTCACCTGTTTTCCGGCACATGCTTGATTCGTATTGAAAAGCGTCCAGGAATGTGTACCATGCTGGTAACTGGCAGATTGCCCACACCAATCAGCCCGCAATATATTGGGGAGAGCCACAACCTAGGCTCAGCCCGTGTAAGGCTGACGGAACACATTAGGCTGTGCATAGCCACAGTTCGGATGGCTGTGCTTGGGCTCATGCCATATTTTTCACGATTGGAGCCCAGTCGGGTTTTGCATGGGTTTTGTTTGGCGTCCGTGTGCCATATGCCAAACCAAGCAATAGCTGGGCTCTGTCGAATTTTTGTACTGGGGCAGAAACCTGGTCAGCCTGATTGGCCCCGTTCAGAATGTCTGGCTGGGTATGTTGGGTATAATACCCCGAAACTGACGATTGAGGGGTGCATCCCTTCCATCCAGCCCTATGGCGGAGCTCATCGTCATCAAACAGAGTAGCTGACGCTCGACTGGCACTCTTGCTCACAATAATTCGCGAGCTGTTATCTCGCAACTAAAGTTCGTCTTTCAAATACGTCACGAAGAGCTGTCCATCCGTTTTAGACGATAGCTACTCTACTGGTAATGCAAGCGACCTGGAACCTGGTTAATGCAGGCAATGGCGTATCGCCACTTTTAGCTGTTTTCCACCAACAGATTCAATCGAGAAAAACAAGGAAAGCGGTCGCCTTTTCCTTCCACGCCGCACGTGCCACGTGCAGAAAAAATGTTTGCACTACCGAGCTTGGAGATTGTCTTGGCTACTCTGTGGTGTCGGTATGGTGTCGATCGGTGCATTAGTTCGCTAGCTATACCGGTTGAAACCGGGGCGATTTGGCGCAATAAAATTGGTTATATTCCCACGTGAAAGTCCACGATTCGCATGCTAAGCCAATGGACGACCAAGGTTTTCGGCGCAACAAGTACTTCCATCACATCGGTGTCGCTCACGTGCAGCACATTTACCGATCGCACTGAAATTGTGTCAAAGGGGAGCCAACACTGCTTTCACGTGTTGTGACACATCCCTTGTTCCCTGCGATGTAAGCCGAGCCGGGCGGCAACATGTGCGGTCGCGTTTTTCGTCGGAAAGCGCCCCAGCTAGTGGCGTACCGAAGGGGGGATGTTAAGGGGCCATTCCTCCCCCACCTGACATGTTGTGGGGCCCCCAAGAATCGCGCCAGGGTTCGGAAAAATTGTGCTAGATGCCCTAAAAATCCAGCTGTGCCCCCAAAAAGCGGGCAGTGCCCCTGAAAATCACATTGGGGTCCCAAAAATGACTGCAGGTGCCCCTGAAAGTGACGCTGCGTGTCCCACAGAGAGCATGGAGCCAACAAATCACACTGAGAGCCCCAAAAAGTCGCACTGGGGCCCCGGAAAATGACGCTGGTGATCAAACGATATTCAGTCCTGGATTTAACCTGGAATCACACAGAAAGCATACAGTCAGTATAACGCAGAACTAGGTTAATGCACGTGTAGATCAGGTCAGTCCCGACAGCTGGGGCCAGAAAGATACCACGGGGCACCTAAAAAGCACATTGCGGTCCCAAAAACCCGCGCATGACCCCCTGAAAAGGACGCTGGAGCCCCAAAAAGTAGTGCAGGTGTTGACTGGGGTTCCCAAATCCCACCAAGGCCCCTGAATAGCACATTGGGCCCCCCAAATCGCACTCGGCCCTTAAAAATCGCATCAGGGGAAAAAAAGCCTCGCAGGTCACCCTGAAAATGACGCATGGGGCCGAAAGATAGCACAGGGCCCCTAAGAACCACGTTGGGACCCCCAAAAGCAGCGCAGGTCCCCTGAAAACGACGCTCAGCCCCCAAATCGCACGTGCCCCTAAAAATCACATTGGGCTCCGAAAATTCGCGCAGAGGCCCCTGGAAACGACGCTGGGTTCCCAATAATAACACCAACGCCCCTGAAAATCACATTCGAGTCACAAAATATCGTTCCCGGGGCCCTAAGAATGACCCGATCTCCAAAAAATTGAAAATTTGAGTGAAATACTCCCAGCCATTTTGGCACGGCATGCGCCGAAGCGGAAGATGTACACGACAGATAGACGCACACGCAGTCCGGCAACCATGTCATGACAAATTCGGAAAAACCGGTATGGTATTAATTCAAGGATGGAGATTTATCGTGATACGGCCACTCCCAATTCTAAGTACGATATTGAACAACAAACTTTTATTGGAGACCCCTCCCTCCGTCCTCCGTTCGCTGTCAACTGCTTCACTGTCCTCTGCCTACAGCCATCAACCTCCAGTTGTCCTTCCCTTGATACATTCACGTATCCCTATGTCCCCTGTGCACTTACTTCTAACCTAACCTACGATAAATAGTTTGAAGAAAAAAAATAGATAGATAAATTTGCATCTCTTCTACAATCATTCATGACGTCAGAAATGCTCCAGTAACAACCTATTTTGTCACATGCAACAAGTGCGTCAGTTTCGGTGACACGGAACCTTTAAGCGTTACGAATCTGTGACGTACTTCTGTAAGATTATTGATTAATTTGTGCAAGGCCCTTTACATAAGGTACAACCGTCCAGCCATTCGAACTTTTCATGACGTCACAAGTTTTCAACGGCCGAAGTCCTCATTGCCCGCAATGCTTTATAGGGGTAGTTCATAATGTTATATCTTTTTCAGAAATGAAGCTATAGCCATAACACGAAGACCATGTGATAGAACACATCTTTCTCTACAAAAAATATCATTTCGTTTTTACCTGAAACTTACCTGAAACCCGATATACGAGCTGAAACAAGTCATCACATCATGCAGGCTTCGTCTCCAGCTGGCACCGTTCCATAACTTTTTTTTTCCACCGACGAATGCTGATAAGGAAGGAATGTGGGGTGGAACTTACGCAAATTATAGGAAGGATACAGGGTTTTGTTTGATGCACTTTTGAAGGGACACTTGTCCGTTCAATCTCGACTTTTTCCAACCAATAATTACAGCATTTATCATTGGACCCCATTGAGTGTACCCCCTCAATCCATTTCAGTTCTCCTATTGCCTTCATGTATTGCGTTCCACAATAATTGCCAGAAACAGCACCTGTGGAAGGATATAAAGGTCGATAATTGCCGCAGTGCCATCAAACTTCTGGTAACAAGGGGGAGGGACAGCTGTCCCGGAAAAGTAATCCCCGCGGTGAATCTGATGTGATGCTAAGCGGACGAAGCACACCGAACGTGTAAATTCACCAATTTGTATTTCAAGTTCTCCAGGTCCCCGCGGCATCTGAAGGTCAACACAGGTCAAATAAGGCAAATTATAAATGGGACAGTTTGTATTCAATGCTGTTTGAAGTTCAACGAATTATCCAGATTACAGACATAAGCTAAATTGATATTGCTATCACGGTTCAGGACTATACAATGTGATTCTCGGTAACGCTTTCGTAGTTTGAGTACAACGAACACGAAAACAGTTGTATTGTGCATTTTATTGTCCTGAATAGTTTTCATCACGCCCTGGTTACCTCTCCCAACTGGATTTTCGGCTATGCAAATAAGTATCCACTGCCATCACTGCCGTGCAAGGGAAAAAGAACAGGCGACATTTTTGGCCCAAACCACCTTTCTACACCATTCGATAGCTATTTCGTGGACGCCAATTGAGACAAATGATACTCATGTTTAGGTAACATACGGTTTCGAAGAACATTATTTTCTTTAAAAATACGCATGTGAGGAACAACGACATATATATCGTGGTCAAAGCAAGTATGAAACAAATTAGCCTTCGCGTCAAGACGTATGTGTCATATTTCGTGACATTGTTTCACATGCCATGGCAGAAACACATATGTTGTCTTTTTTGCCGCACGTACCTGCACGGCAAAAGGACGTAAGTCATCACGGCGGTAACATACGTCTTTCTAGTACTTTAGATGCTGAAACCTTAGCGGCAAAGAGACGTATGCGAATAAGCGCCAGTCTCGAACGTCTTGTATGGTGCCAAACTGAGCCACATTTTTATTCGCATCTGCTTACAGGATGTGTTAAGCTTGTCAAAAACACCTGAACGCGCGAAAAATAGCTTGCGGTTTAAGTATTCCACCCGGCGTGTATATACCAAGTATACCATATTGCGTCCAGTGCCATGGGGCAGCGATCACTATCAGTGCTACATGTTAGTTCCTCCATCACCATTGAAAAACCTCTAAATACCGTGGTCTCGTACACTTTTGCCCATCCGACACGTTCAAGTGCTAAAGTCCTCTGCACCTCAGCTCATTCAACACCTCCGAGTCCGGCGGTCCCATGCGCAGTGTGTTTACCCGCACATACATGGTAATTTGCATCATATTCAACCAGACAATGGGTTTGGTTCCGGCGGGTTTATGAGGGTCTTGATGTCATCCTTGACTGAACGCAACGTTAGATCCCATAAGTAGTAAACCGCATTCGCACTGCTGACCCACATTTCGACGGAGGAACGTCCGGATACTGTCATTGCGGATATGCTGAAGGCGAACCTAAAGAGTAGAAAAGTGTAGAATAACTAAGAAGCAAATACATTTTTAGATTACACTAAACCGTTGCTACTGAGGAAATGTCGGCACTGAACCTGAAATAGCGGATGTTACACAAGCCAAGCAGTTATCAAGAATGAAATGGCAAACAGGCGTTAGATGACGTGCAGCACTTCCATACTCGCTCAGCTTTGAGTCACGAACATTCATCCTCCCATGCTCACGAAACTTCCGGACACCTCCGACGGAGAGACCAGCGCGACGTGACAGTGCAGGTACTTATTCACATAAGGGTAAGCTTTAAACGGGCATGGAAAAACGAATTACAGGGACCAGGTTATCATTCTTTCTTCATGCCGAAAAGTATCGAGGGTCCCAGTACAGGTGGCGACCCGGTTGGTCTCGCTGGAACGAAGAATAAACACGGGTCAAGGGCAGCTAAATCATTGGGGGTAGGGGAGGGGGCACACCACACGACTTGATCCGACCTTTCCTGGGTCAGGAAACAGGGAGAAGGGGTTTTCGTCCAGAAACATATCAGGCACTAATCGAGCGACACTGTGGAGGGGAAAGGGGACTGGATCGTCCCAGCATCCACATAGAAGCATTCTCTCCCTCTCTCTCTCTCTCTCTCTCTCTCTCTCTCTCTCTCTCTCTCTCTCTCTCTCTCTCTCTCTCTCTCTCTCTCTCCTTCCTCCCTCTCTCTCTCTCTCTCTCTCTCTGTCTCTCTCTCCATCCCTCGCTCTCCAATCAAACGCCAAACACCTGTTCCCAAATCAAACATGTCACCCGGTCGAAGGCGCCGAGTCGAGTGTTCTTGACCTTGGGAAGTGATGCGGCAATAACCGCTAGCTTGGGTAAACTCGTGAATTCTCCCCGGGCACTGGGTCACTAAACCATAGCACCACATGTCTACGATATTTCCTCCTGCTTTAAATGATACGGGGTAATAG
Organism: Ashinkailepas kermadecensis; assembly: GCA_034440615.1. Lineage (NCBI taxonomy): Eukaryota > Metazoa > Arthropoda > Thecostraca > Neolepadidae > Ashinkailepas > Ashinkailepas kermadecensis. Next base: position 5,791 of record JAOTOM010003061.1, on the reverse strand, counting down.
TACAGCGCAGCTGAACCCAGGAAGCTGATTTATATATGGAACCGGGGATAACATTCCACCTAGAAAGGAATGGACTTGAGACTCAAGTTAATTTTAGAGGACCCTGTGGTCCGTTGTGTGCGTTTCATGTCACGCCGAGATATGCCGGAGACTTTTAAGCGAGCAAGTAGCAAACTATGACTAAAAACAAACCTCGTGACCCGACACGAGGTCGCCACGGTCCCTTGTATCGCCCTTTGTCAATTGCATTGCGTCACGGTGATACGGAGCCCCTCAGCACATTACCGGTTGCTAAAGGGAACACAAAGTTGAAAGTTGACCTTGTAGTGTTGCTGACCAAGGTCGACCTAGCTTGGTCCGAGACGCGGCACCTCCCTTTAAGTGCTGCTACCAGATGAATAAGTTGTACATTCTCGGCATACATTTTGCACTATATGTATGGTTATGTGAACTCCTCACCACGGCAAATGTCCATGAGATATCGCAAAGCAGTCACGAGGGGAAACAACGTTTACTGGGAAATCGCTGGAAACTCGCCCTCAGGTTTTGTACCTGCCAGTGCAGGTATTACCCTTGAATGCTGCGGGCCGGGTAAACATTCGGAGGTCTAAATGAAACCTTCAGTTGGTCTCGTTGAGAAACGAATAGTGCACCGACCATTACGTCGCCAAACGTACTACGTGCGAAGAGGGATTTGACAGGGAATTAATCCCGGGTTCGTCCGTTACTTAATGTAAAAGCTAGCCGGCAAGACAGGACAGGACGAACCCGACTACCGTCCGTGACGGAAAAACGTGAGACGACTTACGCATTTTAGGAGGAGACGGTTTGCAAGCCGTTCTTCCACGGGCGAGAAATTTAATGGGCCCAAACGTGAGCTACGAATAGCCACCTCCCTCTTCTCTTCGGAGGAGACGGAGGATGGTTGATAGACGACGGGAAATGACGAAACATTGTTGGTTGAACCCTGGGAAAGCGTGCCGGAAAGATTGGACATTTCACAGGGCAGCTGGATAACTTGAGTAATTCTAGGCCGCAAATCCCTCCGGCCTGGTGATCACAGAGCGCGGAAGGGCATCCCGAGGGTGGTAAGGCCCGACGGGGTCGATGGGTAGGCTCGCAGGCAGCGGCACCCAATTTTGGTTCGTGATGAATATGTGCGCACAGTTTAGGTAACAGCCAAAAACGGCCAGGTTGGTATTCCTTCCCCGTCTCAGCTATTCCAGTAGGCCTGGGCCTCTCGATTATGGCACAGGCAGGGAAGATGAAGTTTGGCGTTCCGTAAGTCCCCAAGGATACGACAGGCAGGGGATTTGTGGGTCTCCCTATATGACCCCGGACAGGATAGGTTAGAAAGATGATGGGGGGGGGGCATCCCGACAGATTTGTGGCCCAGGACCACCTGTGGGGGTGCCCGCCGATCGCAAGTTCGAGCATGCAAGTCCTGGCAAGGCGTTGACTCATTTAAAGTGTAGGTATGTCGGCCATCATTACCCAAGCCCAAACATAAGACCATCAGAAACTAACGGAATGTCGCAGCCCAGTGTCATCGAGCCTTGAAGGCAGTAACGGAAATAGCAGCCTGCCATACACAACTAACTGTGTCGCGTCAGCCGGTCACAGTTGTGGACCTAAGCACAGGTAATTCACATTTAACTTTGGGCCAGTAAGCCCTAAGCAGCGATCAGAGAAAGTAAGACTTGCTGAATGCGCACATACCACTGGAAAGAAAAATCGCGGGCCAAACATTTACATTTGTAATTTATGGAGCGAAAGTTCGAAATGAAAGGGAATGAATGTGAGTGTGCATGACCTAGCTAAGGGTACTTAATGACCAGTGGGGGCTGTTTGGGACCCGATGTGTGCATGCAACTGTCAGAAACCCATCGTTGTCAAAATTTGACCCAGGATAATTACCTAGGCCCTCAATTTGCCAGTTCGGTGACCCGTGGGAGCATTGCTGGTGGAGGACATGGGGGAAACAAGGGGGACTTTAACAATAAAGAGGGCCCCGAAGCTGGACGAGGGCCGGTGACGGACGCATTTCCAACTCCAATGTCCGCCCATTACTCTTAAGGCCCCCCCTAAGTCTCTCCAACCACGCGGTTCCTCTATCCTTCCCTGGCGCCACGACCAAGCTAGGTTCACTCACGAATGGAAGTGGTGCAGTGAGAAACTTGGCCTCGCTATATAAATTGTGTTATGATAACGAGTTAGATAACGAGTCGACAAGATGACTATACGAAGACATGATGATATGAAACATGATGACAGCACATACTACTGGGTGGACTCGCGGGTCACCGCTCTCCGTGGGCCGCACCGGCCGGGAGCCGGCCCACCGGAAACGAGATCGGCACGGGTCGGGGAGAACCCGCCCAGCGCCCGTGAGCGTAGCAAACATGGCCACCGGCCGGCGGCCGTGCGGAAACAACTGTCTCAAGGTTGCTTCAACGTCACCACCACCGCAATGGAGCAAGACCCCAATAACACAAACGCCTCCGACAGCGACAAGACCAACTACTCCAAACTCAGACGACTGCTACTCAGACCAACCACTAGAGACCAAACCACCACCCCTACCAACTCCTATTACCCCTCCCCTTTTCCCCTACCAAGACATGACCAGACCACCCTTCCCCCTCCCTTCCAAACCAACACCCCTATCAACCCCTCCCCCCACCCATCCATCCTCCGCCCCTCCACCCCACACCGACCCCGCCCCCGACCTTGCCGCCCTACAAACTCTACATATGAGACGTCACAGATATTTTGACCAATCACAAAGCGAGACATTCTGAGGCGTTTCTTTGAATTATTTAAGTAATATAGGGATAACAAATGAATGCCACCATCGTCTTTTAAATTAAAAATCACAAGTGAAACTTGAAAAAGATAGGCCTGTCCCGACATGAAACTTGTCCATTAGTTGGTCGCTGATATCCACAGTCTTCAGTAGTGCGGTGCATGACAAAGCTCATACCAGCTTTGGACGGGAGCAAAAGTTCAGGACCTCGGTCGCACTTGAGCTTCACACAGTTGACTTCGTCTGGGGCGGAAATCCAAGAACGACTTGGGTCATGGGAAATATATCTTACCGATCCCATGAGATATTATTTACGCTGCCTATGCTGCAATTCAAAATACAGCTACATGGTGCTCCACCTTCGAACGATTGAATGTGGTTACACATAAATATTTGCGAGTGGCTGGGTTATATTTAGAGTTGAAACGACATATAGAACCTTAGAATGCAAGAGCGTGCTGGATGTTATCCGCTCTAAGACGGATTTCATGACACACAGAGATATGCTCATCTCACTGGCAATGCAATTCATAATATATACAATAGTGCAATATTAAGCACTATATAATACATATAATGCGCCCAACAAACCAGACTCCTCACTTAATGACAAGAGCAATATTTGGAATTCGTATCATTTCACGGCATGGGAGGGATCGAATGATATCATGAACCTCGCCCCCCCCCCCCCTCCACCCCACCACCTACCTGGCTGAAATAGTGGAATGTTCAACTTGAAGCATCTTTGAATTATTCAAGTAATATAGGGATAACAAATGAATGCCACCATCGTCTTCAAAATTACAAATCACAAGTGAAACTTGAAAAAGATACGGCATTATATTAATCTAACTTAATTATCATAAATAAATATAATAAAATATAAATATTATAAATATATTATAAATATTATATAAATATAATTATCGCATTATATTAATATAAATTAATATAATGCGAAATTATCTATTGAAGATGGAATTTCTAGGAAAAAAATCACGACGTTGTGATGCTATTGTCTTCAATAAAGAATTGGTTCAAAACATGTCATCACATTTTCTTAACCGTTCACGTTGCTCCGATGAGAACAGCACAGTCGAAACTTCCGTAGATATTCTTCAGTTTCATTTTAAGAAACAACTTTGTATTGACATGATTTGTTCTTGGAGTTCATGATTCCACTATCGTAACCCTTCTGTCTATCTGGCAACTCATCTCCCACTTCCACTACACCCCTATTAACATCGCTTCTTGCAGCTCCTCAAACGCATTCTGCGTTACTGAAATCCGAAATACATGAAGTGATCAACTTTGTGTTATTGGCATGAGTCAGTAGGCGGTTTTACAGCTGCTTTTTGCTCCCAGGTCACGTGGTCTCAGGAACAAGATAGAGGAAGAAGACCTGGCATAATGATCCGCATAGATTAAAAGGGACCACCAAATATAATTCTCACATCAGTTTTAATAACGAAATAGGTTTAACTATCGACACTGCTGAAATTAGTAAAATTAAACTTCCGAACATCAGCAAATTGCAATACACTTTCTGATTTACGTGGAGACTGCACTCAGCACTACTGTATCTGGCAGCCGACGAATAACTGCCAGATTACAAATTGGCGCTATGGTTAAATTAGCGAAGGATTTGGTTATAAGCCAACTTCATGAGCAACGGTAGATAAAATGGTAACAAAAGTATACTTAATCGATGTCAACCACGCTTATAAATCCATACCTGATACTCCCAACATGCTCACACTGCACAACTAATAAATATTCACAACACACCCCACGAGTAGAACGCTCGTGCACCGACTGATTTGTTACCTGCCGTCTATTGGGATATGGGTTTCGGAATATAAAATGGTTTAAGGAAAGTTATACTAAAAACAATCCGTCTAAAATATTTTATTCCCACCACCAAGTAACATTTTTTGTCAAAGAAAAAACTGGGAAAATTAATTGAAACCAATTCTTATTAATGTTAAATGTTCTCCGATGTACTTTTTTAGTTCATGTCTGGAATGTTTAGTTGAAGCCAGGAATGACTTGGAATGATTAAAAGCGACTAGACGTGAGAGCAAATTTCCGCTGTAAAACCGCCTCGTGGTAGCCGCGAGCTCTTGTCCTTGAACACTGACCCATGGTAACCCTGGTAGACTGTCACGGAGTACCTAAATGTGAAGCGGTGCAGTATGCTGTCCATAGGAAGAGTATCGTATGCAATTCGGTGAGAAAGTGTGCAGCGAAGTGAGGAAGTTGAAACATTCATCACGTGTCGCAAACAAATGGTGCCAATTCAGCAAGGCCGTGTGCGTTGTCGTCCGCTCTGGTGGGCACACCTTGAGCCGGCGTGGACGCCAGCATCACTATGTGCTCGGTCACAGTCGGCACCCACTAGGTGTCGGTCGCTCTGGTGGGCATACCTTGAGCCGGCGTGGGTGCCAGCATCATTATGTGCCCGGTCACGGTCGGCACCCGCTCGGTTTCGCCCGTTCTAGTGGGCACACCTTGAGCCGGCGTGGACGCCAGCATCACTATGTGCTCGGTCACAGTCGGTACTCGCTAAAGCCCCAGGAATCAATCACCGAGTTCAGCTCGGGCTGGCCACGTGCATTTCTTGTTCAGGCGAGGAAGTCAGGAACAAAACAGATGCCTAATGGCCAAGGGTGAAACAAAATGGGCCGTTTCTGGATAAAAAGGATTTTCCACCCAGAACATTATCTTATATGGCAAGTTATCTTCTTATTTCTCTCATTTGGAGGTTGAATGATATTGTTTGACAGTAAACTGCTCCGTGATCAAGTGCTCAAGATTCACTAAGAAGTGCACAATGAGATTATGATGTCAAATTTGAGGAAACATATCATCTTCTTATTCCATTACCAAACATTGTTCTTTCCACATCCAGGATTACAAACCATACATCCAACCCCGCTAATGGCTCTGTACCTTTCAAAATGTCGAGATCGCAGACCTTTCAAG
>JAOTOM010003060.1:112500-133075 GCA_034440615.1 Ashinkailepas kermadecensis | reverse complement strand
ACAAAAAACAGTCTGAACAGGAGATCACGACGCGATTAACTCTCACCGGTCGTCGTCACTGTCGTACGCGGGTCGTCCGCGTCTGGATGAGCGCGTTTGGATGTGGCGGCAGTCGGCTCCCGCAGCAGAACACCATCTCCACGGACAGCGGAAGCTGGACTGCAACGGGACAGGATTTATCTTGAGGACGATGAAGTGGAGGGGAAAAACGGAGTAAACTGTCATGGACAGGAGAAATGTGGGGATAAAGCGTTTCCATATGGGGTCGCTTCCATGGGAACAAAACAATTACATACAGGCGTAAAGCGGTACGAAGTAGACACCAGCCGACATAAAAACGGAATTATGACGGTTATCAATTATGAATATATGCTATCAGGTTGTAAAACTTGGAGCGGAATTTATTTGACACCTGTATGCAAAAGGGGTAACAGCACTGAACATTGGAAATGTCTGTTTTCCACAGTAAAAGTGAACTGCTCCCCTCCCAGCCACATCCTACGACAAAACAAATTTTGGGACACTGTTGATCTAGTAATGTACCCCAAAATTCACAGCATCTTATATTATGGAAAATATCATCATAATTTCTCTTACACAAAATAAGTATCTATTTTGCTGGATGTCTTGCTGATCTCACTCAGTTTTTTTGCATCTCTCTTCTTCCTCTTTTTGATCCCCAGATGCGTACTTCTCTGACTTTTTGCGGTTCATGATGGTTCTTGTCTTAGTTCAAAATTCTTGATTCAAAAGGTTGGCTAAAAACATGTAGGTAACATACATATCAGCGGAAAACAGTCAGACAAAGAGAGTGGCCAACCCAGCAAAATAAGTTTCATTCCAAGACATCAATTATAATAATTGATGCATAGAGAACATAAACTCAGCAATTGAGGACGATAGTGGCAGGGAATAACAGCAAAAACCCCAGAAAACTCATTGGGACAAAAAGACAAATTGGCATACACAGTAATAAACAACGGTTGCACCGACAATTAGTATGTACCTACGCACATGCGAAAACGTGCCAAAAGATGAGATCACACCATATTTTATTGGTATTTAGTGCAATATACTAGTCTAATGTGTTTGGCAGATTCTGGCAAAATAAACGTTTCAAAATGTCGACGAGGGTGGTGCAGAGGCGTTCCCAGCTTAATATCATGGTGGGGCATAGGCATTCTCTTGTCTATTGCAGAGGGCAGGGGCATACCCAGTTTTTTATTAGCACATGGCAAACGCGTTCCCAGACGAGTATCAGGCAAGGCAGAGGCGTTCCCAGACGAATATGGGATGGGGTTCCAATTAGAGATGCCGATTGGATTCCAAATTTTTGGAATTCCAAAATTTAAAAGTCCAATTTCGAAATTGGACGGACATGAAAAAAATCTTTGGAATTTTTTGGACAGCCGATATCATTCCATCGTGTTTTAGTAGTGATTGTGGTTATTAGTTGCAGGTAGAATGTATTTAATAATAAAAATGGAAATTTTTGGACAACTTGATTTTTTTAAACACTTTTGGATGGACAGCTAGCTGGTCAATCCTTGGACTTTCGATTGGACTTTGGACAAGAACTTCCAGAAAACGGCACCTCTAGTTCCAATATGGAAATTTCTGGAAAGGATCTGAGCAAACAAAATGTCTCGCAACAACTACAGGCCCCATGAAAACGCCCAGGATTTTTTTTCGGGCCGACACTCATAATTTTTGTTGACATCGGACAAATTCGGAAGCAAGAATTCTGCAAAACGACACCTCTAACAATTTTTGGTATTTATTTAGCAGACGTCACACCTTGGGAACTCTTCACATTGATTGATTTCCCAAGGTGGGGCTAAAACCTAAGTTACCCGTGCCCCACTGGGGGGGGGGGGGGGCAAAATCTCCGCCCACCCCTGTCAGTTTATCTGCAATAACTCATGAACGATTAAGCTAGAGACTTTAAATTTGGTAGACCTTTTTGCCAAACAATTTTACATGTCCCAAGTTTGAGAAAAAAAAATCGGCTGGTAATTTTGGGGGAAAATCGCATTTTTGTGACGTCACTTTTGCGAAATTTTAGTCCATGTCACCGGCATATTTATAAATTCGTATAGAATCAATTTTTGATGCAATGACACCAAAAATTCATATTTACGCATATAATTAAATGGGCTTTCAAACTGCTATCTCGGATTTTCTATATTTTGTTTTTTGAAATTTTATAATTATATACATATATATTTTGGAAATTAAAAAATGCAAGCATGATGCAGAAGGAATATCGAAAAAAGAAAGCAAAATGTCCAAGACTATATTATTATTTCTCTGAATCCCAAATCCCATGTCATTACGTTGAAAACTTTTGTTATATTTATTTTTGTATTTGTAGGTTTACTCAAAAATTAGTTTTTTCGTGAATAACTTTTGAACGAATAGAGCTAGAGACATGGGGTTTGCACCAATGTGTTTGTCTTATAGAGCTGCGTCAAATGTTTTATCATATGACCCCACTATGCCACAATGACCTTGACCTTAGGTCAAGGTCAAACGTCGACCTAGGAGGTCATGCCGAATATCATTTGACGCGCCCCAGCGAGACAAAAACAATGGCGTTCGATTTAATACTCTAAGTCGATTAGGTCAAAAGTTATTAGCTAGAACATATGTACATGTACACATTCTAGTCCCGTTAGTCTTTCGCTATGTTTGAGAGCCTCTGGAAGCCAAACTAATTGGCCTGAGGTCAAATCTGATATTACCTTGCAGAAATAAATCGATTTTCTTTCGAATGGCGCCAACCCCATGTCTCTAGCTCATTTAGTTCCCGAAATATAGCCGAATCCCCGGAACACCCAAATTTGCCAGAATTTGACCTTTGATGACCTCTGGTAACCTTAATATTGACCTGAGCTGAAAATTACCGAAATAACTTCAAAAGATCTTGCTCCAAGCTATCTAACCACATTCTATTTTTATCCTGCTCCCCACAGGAGCTGAGTTAGACAGGGGGGGGACAATATTCCCCCCCCCCTCCAGTGGGGTGCGTTCGGCCGCGGACCCCCAGTGGGGGGCGAGTTAACCTGACCTAACCTAACCCATCCTAACCAAACCTAAACTGACCTAACCTAACCTAAAGTCTACCCTAAACCCCCTAAACTTCGGGATAAATTTCACTAGATGGGGAGTCGTTTCCCAAGTGTGACTTCTGCTAAATGATTACCCAACTTTTTACGCTGTGGTGAAATGACGTCCAAAAAGGGGAATTTGACACTGCTTCTAGGTAAATCGGACCAATTCCAGGTAATAACCCTACACCGATGTATTTTGTAGTTCAGATCCACATTTATCACACTCGCAAACGCCGCTATATCCAAGACAGGCAACAGAATGGCCGCCAAGCGTCGCCCTTAATAATATTGGCAGCAGTGTAGTAGGCTGGAGGTACGTTTGTACCCAAACACTACATTATACAATGTACATTGTACAAACCATTCTAGGGACTCACTTTCTCAAGGGGCCCACCTTCTCCAGGGCCCGCCTTTCCCGGAGGCCCACCATTTCCAGGGGACCCGTCCTTTCCAGATGGCCCACTCTCTCCAGGGTGCCCACTCTCCCGGGGCCCACCCTATCCAGTGGGCCCACCCTCTCAAAGGGCCCACTCTCTCCAGAGAGCCCCCTCTCAAAGGGCCCACCGTCTCCGGGGGCCCTCTCTCCAGAGGGTCCGCCCGATCCAGGGGGCCCACCCTCTCCAGGGCCCACCCTCTCCAAGGGGCCACTCTCTCCAGGGGGCCATCCTCTCAAAGGGCCCACTCTATCCAGGCCCCAACCTCTCCAGGGGGCCCACCCTCTCCAGGGTCAATTCTCTCCAGGAGGCCCACCCTCTACAGGGCCTACCCTCCCCAGGGGGCCCACCCTCTCCAGGGGGCCCACACTATCCAGGGGGCCCACCCTATCCAGGAGGCCCATCCTTTCAAAGGGCCCACTCTTTCCAGGGTTCAATCTAACCAGGCCCCCCCTCTCCAGGGGGCCCAGCCTCTCCATGGCCCACCATGTCCAGGGGGCCCACTCTCTCCAGGGGGTCCACCCTATCCAGGGCCTAACCTCTCCAGGGGCCCACTCTCTCCAGGGTCCACTCTATCCAGGCCCCATCGTCTTTAAGGGGCGCACCCTCTCCAGGGCCCATTTTTTAATGGGCCCACCCTCTCCAGGGGGCCCACTCTCTCAAGGGGGCCCACTCTCTCAAGGGCTCACCCTTTCAAAGGGCCCACTCTCCAGTGTCCAGTCTACCCAGGCCTACCCTCTCCGGGGGCCCACCCTCTCAGGGGGCCCACCCTCTCCAGGGGGCCCACCCTTACCAGGGGGCCCACCATTACCAGGGGGCCCACCCCTTCATCACCCTCACAGGGGGCCACCCTCTCCAGTGGGTCCACATTCTCCAGGGTCCACCCTATCCAGGGCCCAACCTCTCCAGGGGCCCCCTATCCAGGGGGCCCACCCTCTCAAAGGGCCCACTCTCTCCAGGGCCAATTCTCTCCAGGGTGCCCACCCTCTCCAGGGCCCACCCTCTCCAGGGGCCCACCCTCTCCAGGGCCCACCCTCTCCAGGGCCCACCCTCTCCAGGGGGCCCACTCTCTCCAGGGGGCCCACCCTATCCAGGAGGCCCATCCTTTCAAAGGGCCCACTCTTTCCAGGGTTCACTCTAACCAGGCCCCACCCTCTCCAGGTGGCCCAGCCTCTCCAGGGCCCACCATGCTCAGGGGGCCCACCCTCTCCAAGGAGCCCACTCTCTCCAGGGGGGCCCACCCTATCTAGGGGGCCACTCTCTCCAGGGGGCCCACCCTATCCAGGAGGCCTACCCTCTCAAAGGGCCCACTCTCTCCAGGGTCCACTCTATCCAGGCCTCACCCTCTTTAGGGGCGCATCCTCTCCAGGGCCCATTTTTTCAGGGGGCCCACCCTCTCCAGGCCCCACCCTCTCCAGGGGGCCCCGCCCTCTACAGGGCCCACCCTCTCCAGGGATCCACACTATCCAGGGGCCCACCCTTTCAAAGGGCCCACTCTCCGGTGTCCAGTCTACCCAGGCCTACCCTCTCAAGGGAGCCCACCCTCTCCAGGGGGCCCACCCTCTCCAGGGGGACCACCCTATCCAGGACGCCCACCCTCTCAAAGGGCCCAATCTCTCCAGGGTCCACTCTATCCAGACCCCACCCTCTCCAGGAGACCCACCCTCTCCAGGGGGCCCACCCACTCCAGGGGCCCACCCTTTCCAGGGTGCCCACCTGCACAAGGGGCCACCCTCTCTAGCGGGCCGACCCGCACAGGACCACAGAGGTGCCTGGTGCACCGCTCGGCGCGGCGGGCCCCCTTCGGGGGCCCCCCGCCGGGCCAACCCCGCAATGCGGGGGTTGCCCGAGCGGAGCCTCCGCCATAGCGGGGGTGGCGGGGGTCGATTCTCCACCCATGCGTGCGAGGTCCGTTCATTGTAGTGCAGGACGCACGGCTTCAGTGAGGGCATCAATAGTGGGCATGATCCACTATGGGTCATGAAGGAAAACAACTGGCGACCTCACTGAAGTATGCAGGATGCAATTCCTGATCAATTGATCACAGCTTCCATGGTGCACCTCTTAAGCTGGTGTACAGGTGTTCAGTTCACCACCTCTTAAGCTGGTATCCAGGTGTTTAATTCAGCACCTCTTAAGCTGGTGTCGAGGCGTTCAGTTCAGCGCCTCTTAAGCTGGTGTTGAGGTGGTCAGCTCAGCATATCTGAAGCTGGTGCTGAGGTTTTCAGCTCAGCACATCTGAAGCTGGTGTCCGGGTGTTCAGTCCAGCACCTTTTAAGCTGGTGTCCATTTGGTCACTTCAGCACCTCTTAAGGTTGGGCGCCAAATGGCCCTGTAGTCGGCGCGCCCTTTAGCCCAAATAATCAATAATCACCTCTTAATCTGGGGTCGAGGTGGTCAGTCCAGTCACTTACTGCTGCCGCTTCCGTGCAACTCTTCCTCTCTCCGTACTCGCGGTGTATCTGAAGAAACAGTTTGGCTAATGAGGTGGTAGATAGGTAAGCTCCCAATCTTAGGCACACGTTACGTATTTCCCGATGGCCAGCTAGCTACCTTGTCACTGCCACCCATCCCCACCCTCCCCGCGCCATCCCCACCCCTCCCCACCCACCCATCCCCGCGCCATCCCCACCCACCCCCACCCCCCATCGCCACCCCATCCGCCTGGCCGTCTTGGCGCCGACGCATGCGTGTGGCTACACTCCCACGGATGTGTACGGCCGTCCGCCATTTCCTGCACGGCTCCGCCTCGGCCGGCTTCGGGGCGGCGATCCGCATTGGCCCGCTCTTCGCTGCGACCAGACGCGCTTCGCTGCGACCAGACGCGCTTCGGCGACCAGACGCGCTTCGGCGACCAGACGCGCTTCGGCGACCAGACGCGCTTCGGCGCACTTGAGAGAAGAGCTCTGACCCGGCTGTTGGCCACTTTACGACCGGTGTCGGCCGGACAGTGCGCGGTCTGGAGAGCGGCTGGCTGGCTGTTGGCCACTTTACGACCGGTGTCGGCCGGACAGTGCGCGGTCTGGAGAGCGGCTGGCTGGCTGTTGGCCACTTTACGACCGGTGTCGGCCGGACAATGCGCGGTCTGGAGAGCGGCTGGCTGGCTGCCAGAGCTGACTGCCGGCCGGTGTCGGCCGGACAGTGCGCGGTCTGGAGAGCGGCTGGCTGGCTGCCAGAGCTGACTGCCGGCCGGCCCAGATTTCACAATGGATCTCACTCTGATCCGCCGGGCGAAACTTGGGCAGATCGGCTGAGCGTCGGCGGGAAGCGCGGTCTGTGGCAGGCTTGCTTTTGGCGCGCCGATGGGTGATAGAAAATTGGGTATGGGTTGATGGGGTGGGTTTGCTTGTCTTCGTACCCTGACGTCCATTCAGCTGGTCCAGACGATATTCGGCAGGAGGTAGCCGCTGTAGCTGAGATGCATACCTGGCAATTTCGGTGTTTTGGGTTACGTTGTTCTCGATCGGCGTTTCTCGACTTCTTTCTTCACGATGGGGCATCGACTTCTGTGGGAAGCTGAACATTACCCGGGGTCTTAATAAACGATGAGGTTTTTTTTGGCTACCTTCAAGAAAGGGATGAACAGGAACGGCTCGCCTTGTACAGCTGTAGCTGATAGCTCAAGTAAGTAAGCTAACACAAGCCTTCCTGATGTAGATTCACCAGCGTATCAATTCGGTAGGGTGGTTCCCCAACCTTCGTCATTTACTGTGAAATTGAGATACATATTGGTGACAAAACTAGCGCTTTGGATATCGCACGATATATGCAATGCCCTTTGCCCTATTTGTAATGCTTCGTCAACAAATCAATCTCCAGAGCACTTGAAAAGTTAGAATTCTCCGAAACGTCGGATATCACCTGCAACTGGGTCTCGGGTGGAATATATTTTAGAACCGTAGCATAAGCACGAGAAAAAGCTCAACAAAGATAATTAAAGTAAAGTCAGGAGTGCAGAAATCTGCAATCGTTTGACTTGACCTCATTTGGTTAGCAGGCCAGGTCAGGTCGAACATCCGCAGTCTGTACGAGCCACACACACACACACACACACACACATACGTGGTTGCCGTGACTACCGAGGACTATGTCCTGGCGGTCACTAACGAGGACACCATTTATTTACCACCTGAGAAGCATCGATTTGTTCTCGGTGATAGGGCATGATCTGCTGAGTAAGGTGGAGGGTCAATTTGGGAAGAAGCATAAAATTGTTGGCTCCCAGTGTGGATTGAATTACCGAGGACATCGGCAAAACCAAGGACGGTGTGTGTTCATGCATGTTTATCGTGATTTCCGAGGACAATGTGTGTCGACATACATGTTTGTCGTGGATACCGAGGACAATGTGTGTCCATACATGCTCATCGTGTATACCGAGGACCGTGGCCTGATGGTCACCAACGGCAACATCCTTTGAAATGTGAAAACAGTATGTGTGCTGTTGATCCTAATAAGTGTATCTGTGCGGTCTTATGTGTCAGTGATAATTCCTATTTCGAGTTCATCATGGATTCGTAGCCTAATGTTCAAAATGGTGAAGGGGATGGACAGGGGAAATGAAAGCCAGGAAATTTACCCAATTGAAAAGCTGTTGGATTCTTATCACAGTTGACCGAAAATTGTGGGGTATTTACACCACTGGAGAAGGCCTAGATATATCGCTCGTTTAGATCTATCTATCGTTCAGACCACAAGTGTACTTTTTATCCGAAAAGCGCCGACAAGCATCGGAGGACTAATTCCCATGTACGCAAGTTGCACTCATCTCAGTCTCAATGTCCACACTCCCTCATGTGACTTTCAGAGAGGCGTTCATTAACTGAGGCGTTGTCAGGATACCATCCTGGGTATGCCACCAGCCAAAACGGCCATCTGTCCGTGGAAAATGAAACGAGAAAAGCATGTCCCAAATTACTTTTTTTCATATGCGTAGAATGTGTGCTTTGCTCAATAAGGATTTGACTTCGATCTGTAGCACACGCCCAATGTTAGTGGATAGTCGTACAGTTGTTTGGACATTTTAGTGGGATATGCCGGCATGTAATTACGCCTGGCGTGGGATGTGCTGGTCCTCGCCCCGCGGCCATTGCTATGTCAGCTCTGTCGACGCTACTGTTGCCAGTCAGTCGTCTGTTGTGAGCTATGTCCAGTGACCTCTCCCTATTTTTCTGTCCACTTCAATAACATGCAGACGAGACTTAGTTGAGCTGATTGTGCTGTGGGAAGTAATGGTTCAAGATTCGCGAAGCTAAGTGTGGAGGAAACTATGTTGGTTAATACAACGAAGAATGGCTCTTAGATGCTCCTGGGTTTTAGACATTGCGTGTAAAGAAAGCATACGACCTTCAATATACCAGGAGGTGCTAAGTTGACATCAAAAGTAACGTTAAGGATTATACTTTATTAGGTACTCAACGTTTCGGCCAGGGGCCATCGTCAGGAGTGACATAAAAATGTCAAGTTTTAACAATTGAAAAAAAAAGCACGCCAGCAAAAAAGCGTGCAAAAGACACGTGGAATGCGGGAAAGCCTCCTCAGTGGTGCAGACACTTAAAGAAACTCCAAACCAGAAACAAACTATGCCAAGATAGAATCCTCTGAGGAAGCCCGAGCCGATGGTCCATATACATATCGATACATACACTCACGCCCATATATATACATAGATCCAATATAACGCGTAATACATAAAATATAATTTGTGTTTATGTAATTTAAGTGATATACCAAGACGTCGTTTGTGTGTTTAGTTGCGGCCGTAGATTACGTATGTGTAGAGATTCGAGGACCTTTAGATCAGCGTTGTCCCTGGCTGTTGCTAGAATTTCTACTTTGAAGTTTGTGTTAGTGTCGCTGTGTTCCATGTTATAATGTTTGTCGATCATGTGTTCGCCTAAAGGTGTGTATGCTCTCCGAAGTCTGGCATCTCCCAAGTGCTCATTGTACCTATCCCTGATACTACGTTTGGTTTCACCGACATAAAATATTCCAAGACAGCGGTTACACGTTATTTTATAAACTACGTTTTTTCGCGTGCATCTACCTTTGAGCCCGTTGATACAGGTGTGGCACGTTCTTCTACCAGCAGAAATGGGCAAAGGGAACTTCACTAAATGCATGGGCGATATTATCCCTTTGGCGGGCGTACCCCATACACCATTATGTCTTACAAAAACTGATATGGCAAAAACTGGTACTAATCAACGCATCAACGGCTGGAATACCTCGTGTAGTGTTCTAGAAAAAAACGAAAAGCTTAGCTGTTCGGACCAAAACCGGCTTCTTCTATTTCTCCAAGTCATTACGTTCGCAGTAATTAAAAACATCCGGTAGAGTTCGCAAGCTAGAACGAACAAGTCTTCCTCTAACTGAATCCGTTTAATTTCAAAGGCCATTATACACGTGCTTTCCACGACACTCCTCATTATATTTGACAAGACCTTAGCCACTATTTTAGAAACTATATAGTAGGCAAATCGATATATTCTTAATACACTTTCCATCACCCTGTTTGCTATCAATGTTACCACTCCACGACGATGCGCTATGAAAACACTCCTCTTCCTTTTGCTTCATTTATGTAATCTACGATCATGTTCCCAAGGCCTGACCAGAAAAAAAGGGTAAAATTACTTGGAAAATCCAGAAGCCGAAATAGCTTTGCTATTCATCTTACCCTTAAGCACATGTAGACAGTCTTCCCTTGTAGTACGACCATTGCAGGAATTCTTTCCATTTTGGTTAATTTAGGGAAATCTATAGAAGTCAAATTGTCCTCGATTCGCCGATAGCTATTACCTGTATGACGTGTAGACTCATATAGAACTGGAGATAAAAGCAGTCAGTCCCATATTGTTTTAGTCATTTAATATAAATTTTTCTTTTCTCCTCTCCCTGACCTCTTATTTACTGTTTCTGATGCCACTCGCTCGAATGGCACGTGTGATCACTTCTAGCTTCAAATCGAAACCGTAAACATTGTCCCGTATACGCTGTCGTTAGTATTATTCACTTTTAATCTCTGCACGCACACTGCAAATGAAAAGTCATCATTGAGAAGGGTATTGTTAAGTCACCATAATCCAGGTCCCTTCGTATATGTATACAGCAGTATAATTCCAAAATTGACTTGGCTGTGATTGCTACACTATGACTTGTGTGGAGATTTACTCTCACGACTATTGCATTTAGACGCTGAAGCATCTGATTACCGACCAAATTCGACTATCAAAAAGGTGCATCACGTTTTAAGTGAACTGATATTCGTGGACGTTTGGCGTGAAAAACATCCCAGAACTGCTAGGTATACCTGGCGGTGACGTAGCTCTTTTCAATGAATTCAACAATCAATAATTGCGTACGTGTTCAGCCATAGTTACTTGTTGCATCATGCATTACAGCATATTGAAAGCCAGGTATTTGTGTCCGCTTTCCTGCTTAGACGGACATTTGTTCAATATAATCTGAAGTTCAATTATTCAATTATTTTTAGGTTAGGCTGACTAAATGGCCAGCCAAAAATAAACGTAGTGCCAAAAATAAACGTCCCATTTTGATGGGAAACGTTTAGATACGAGATTATACCGATCATCAGAGCATGCTAGCCGAAGTCATGCGTAGACTGACACGACTAATTACAAGATTCATGATCGGATGCCGGCACCACTGTGTAATCAACCTTCTCCGTGTATTTTTTTATCGGATGTGACCGTTTATTCACTCCATATGACACCAACCTAAATACATATTCGTTTTTCTTCTTCAAGCTGACATTATTGAAGCGCGTGGTATTAGGCCGACCTACTTAAGCGAATATTTTCTATCGTACAATTAACTCGTCACTCCAGGCCAGGCCAAGGCCTATCGAGTCAGGTTGGACAATAACGTCAGCTGCTGGGGTGTCGTTTACCTACATATATGACGCGTGTGACGATTGTGATCGATATCAGTTTTTCATCTGTGCGCACACCAATTGGACCAGTTACACTGCAGCATTTTTGTGACAATAGCCAAATAGCTTTTGCCAAAGCGCCCTCGAAAACCATCGATCAATCGGCGAGCTTGCGTAAGGCAAATTCACCGATTGAAAATAATATAGGGCGCACGTGCTGCCACGCCAGCGAAGCTCCTGTGGGAAGGATTTGATTTGTGAATATCAATCCATCTGTGTTGCATAGAGTTGCGTTTCACGAAAGCTATTCTTTCCACTGTCACCACAATTCTGCACTGTAATTGGTGAACTTCGCGCGCGAACACATAAAAACTGATATCGATCACAATCGCCACATACGTCATATATGTGGCTAAACGACACCCCAGCAGCTGATTGCTATTGCCCAGGGTTGGGCTAGGCTTAGGATTAATTACTCTTGGGGGGGGGGGGGTGATGGGGAAGAATCATTCAAAATCGTTCAAGACTTACCAAACTTTTGGTTCGCTTAATTGTAACCCTCGCACGCTCAGGAGCGTATCTTCATCGTTAAAGTTGATGAAACTGGATGAACAGATGCAGCTGCGCCTCCCACTTCATCAAGGTTAAAGACAGATAATGTGGTGACCGTCACGTGTTGCAATAAGGTTATAATGGAGTTCAGTATTGAACTCATGCAGTGCGAAACTCCAAAAGTCCGAAAGCCACGAAACCATCAGTCTATCTATCTCGGCCTAAAACCCGAAGACCTCAGAAGCTGAAAAAGATCACCCGAGGTACAGCTCGGCCCCGTATCCTTTAATCCACCTTTAATCACTTTGGAAAGCAAACCTATGTATGCACATTAGCTCAGCTGATTAGTTTCAGCAAGCGAGGAAGTATTGTCACTACACTAAAATCTGGTTTGCTTCCACCATGAATGAAGGATGTCTCATCCCATCAATAGTCCCAAACTTTATCGTCTTCAAATTGGAGTGGGTGTCCTGCAACAACCTAGTATGATGATGATAACTTTTGTTCAGGAATCTGAACAAAATCCTTCGTTGTCAGCGCGACGTATTCCCCGGGTATTACACGGTGGAACATTAACATAGAGGTAATACATTAACCCTTCCCGTCATTCCGGCAAGATTGACTGTATTTCATATACCTGTATATTGGGAACACATATAGCACTTACACCAGGATATCTAAATGGATCTCTGCCTGCATTTACCATATCGATGTATGCAAGCACGCTCACGTACACACACACACACACACCATATATATATATATACATATATATATATATATATATATATATATATATTTATATATATATATATATATATATATATATATATATATATATATATATATATATATATATATATATATATATATATAGATATAGATATATATATATATATATATATATATATATATATAATATAGATATAATATATATATATATACGTATATTTATATATTTTAGCGGTGCTTGCTTATTTATGTTGAAGGCTCGTGAGGACTGAGATGAGCAGACAATCATTGTTCTGATTGGACGTCCCTGGACACAGAACTCGTGGGACAAAAACAAATTCTGGCAAGTAAGGGCTATTCCAACACATACATTGACCAAGAAACCAAACGACACATGGACAAGCACTTCACTAAGCAGCAGACAGAGCAAAACTACGGCACGGAAACTGGCAACTACTACACAAATCAAATGATATATGCATACAAAACTGACTAGAAAAAAGAGACATCATTAGAAGACAAGTAACCCCTACAGATAACAAGAGTGACATACAACTCATCACATGCTATCAACATAGGAAAACATCAACTCTTCTCACGAAAGAAACAGCCCGCACGGTTCACTTGACAACCTAAAATCCACCAATGTAGTGTACCAGTTCACATGCCACCGCAAAGGTTGTACAATGTACACTTTGCCCGGCACACTACATTGGTGTAACACAGGCGACTCAGTGGACCCTTGACTGTACACTTGCGCGACGGAACACCACACCAGCACATTCTCCAACAACACGACAAAAAGTGACTATAAAATAATTGCCTGACAATACCTGCGACATGTACTGACATCCGACGGCTTCAGATTGCGCTGTCTACTCAGAAACACGCCCCGGAAATGAACAAACAGATGAAATAGTGTGCTATATTGGAGCTGATTGTACAGTAGCTTGCCTGTCCGTCGCATTATATTTGCCCGACAACCGTGACGGCATTGATTGAGACACAGCGCAATATAAAGCATTGTACGACTGCTATATGATATGAGTTCCGCGCACTGCAACTGTCATATGTGATTAGTGAATGTTCTTTTTTTGTTATGCGATTGGAATTTCAAGACTGATCCGACACTTCAAGCAATTTTCCTGACGATAACCAATATGTATATACATGTGTATGTGTATGTGTATGTGTATGTGTATGTGTGTGTATGCGTGTGCGTGCGTGCGTGCGTGCGTGCAAGCGTGCGTGCATGTGTGTGTGTGTGTGTGAATATGAGGCATCAGTAGAGTAACTGTATTCCAGCTTTCAATACCTCCTCCAATGTCAATAAAATTGAGTATACTTCCTGGGCTCTGATTTGTACTTTGGAATTCATAGGGTGATAGGTCATATAGGTCGGACGGGCGAACAGGCCGCAAATGTGATCTGGTAATGGAACATCAATGTCACCCTATAATTCCCAGGATTAAATGAAGTGTAATGTATGATGCAGCATATAAAGCTCCATGCACTTCGCATTATCACATGTTTGGGATAGGTGGGTGGGGGGAGGGGGAGGGCGTTTTAGGTCGTTTTTTTTCATTCAACGTCATGGGCGTACTGCTAAGGTTAACGAATTTTGTGAGCGGTACGCCCTCTCCACGTCCCCCCACTGTGGCGACACACATGCCCCCCCACGTCCCCCACTGTCGTGATGCCTATGCCCTTCTCACGTCCCCCACTGTGGCGACACCCATGCCCTCCCCACGTTCCCAACTGTGGGGACACCCATGCCCTCTCCACGTCCCCCCCACTGTGGTGACGCCTATGCCCTTCTCACGTTCCCCACTGTGGCGACACCCATGCCCTCTCCACGTCCCCCACTGTGGCGACACCCATGCCCTCCCCACGTTCCCAACTGTGGCGACACACATGCCCTCCCCACGGTCCCAACTGTGGCGACACACATGCCCTCCCCACGTTCCAAACTGTGGCGGCGCCTATGCCCTCCCCACGTCCCACACAATGGTGACACCTATGCCCTCTCCACGTCCTCCACTGTGGCGATGCCTATGCACAAGCAGCTTAATGCAAATTAATTTGCCATGATCAGATCAATGCACGATCTCATGACCTTTCATTGATGTTCTGGCCCCTCAAAGTGTCCAATTATAATGCATAGTTTATTCTTACGGACACCTACCCAATCAAATACCAAGCTAGCGCCGAAAGCATTAAATTCGCAGTTCGGACTCTATAAAGAGTTTAGAGATCAAATGTCACAACTGATCTGACACCAAATAGGAGATTTTGAATGAGATCAGGAGCATGCTCGATATCGGAATTATTCAAAATCGTAGATGGGATTTAGAGTGACTATGTCACGATAAATCTCTATCGGAGATTTAATACATGGCGGTCGGTTCTCTAAAGTTGTCGAGAAATGTTTGTCTGTCTGTCTGTGTGGCTGTGTGTCTGTGTGTCTGTGTGTATGTGCCGCTTCGACTCATGCTGTGCGAAAACGGCCGGGCGGATTTCGCTCAAATTTCACACGTGATCGCCGGTACGGGGGACAGATTATGGCGGTGGTAGTGATAACGCTGCAAGAAATCGGAAGCTCCTTGTCACCTACTGCAGCCCCACACCTCATGGTGCTCCCTGCCACATCAGTCAATATCAATTATGTGGTTGAAGTTGATGGAGCTGGATGAACAGATGTGGCTGCGCCTCCCACTTCATCAAAATTAAAGACAGTTAATGTGGTGACCGTCACGTGTTGCCATAGGGTTATGATGGAGTTCAGTATTGAACTCATGCAGTGCGGAACTGCGAAGCCCTGAAACCATCAGTCTATCTATCTCGGCCTAAAACCCGAAAAACTCGGAAAATGTAAAAGATCATCCGAGGTTCAGCTAGGCCCCGAATCCTTTAATCCACCTTTAATCACTTTGGAAAGCAAACCTATGTATGCACATTAGCTCAGCTGATAAGTTTCAGCGAGCGAGAAATATTCCCAAACTTTATTGTGTTCAATATTGGAGTAGGTTTCCTGCAACAACCTAGTATGATGATTATAATTCTTATTCAGGGATCTGAACAAAGTCCTTCGTTGTCAGCGCTACGTATTCCCCAGGTATTAAACGTTAGAACATTTAATTTACAGGTAATACCGCCATACCATTCCCGCCGTTCCGGTAAGATCCTCGCACCCCGTCACGGGGCAGGGATGGGGGCTCATTATATTACCATCTAATCTCCAAACTAAGCGTCACACGAAACCGGAAGATTTGTCATCGGAAAGCGCTCTACGAATATGACCAGAAACCACCCGCAGCATTTTATCATCTCAAAGTGTGACGTCAACAGGGGGTATTTGTGGTCACGATTGACGTCAAGTTGTATGCTCTGGGTAGTTTATTTGGTATATTTTAAAAGCAAAACTTGCTTGGAATCAGAAAAGGACGACGAAATGGACCGTGGTCCCAACATTTTCGCGCATTCAAAAATACAGCTTTTATTTCCAAAATGTTGAGTTTTCGACTTTATTTACTTTGTTTGTGTCTAATTGATAGAACACACCGATAAACTGTGTTTTAAGTAAGATAAGCCCCATAGAAATTCCTTAACTTAGTAAGAATCTTCGATATTTATCCCCAATAGCAAATATGCAAAGCAAGTAAGTCATCAAAAACGCAAGATTCCAAAAATTCCTCTGGGGCATTTTGTTGCGTCTCTAAAAGTAAGCAATCGCTGAAAGTTTCATTCAAACATCTTCACCCGTTAAAGCGTGACGACTGGCTGAACATTTTTGAAGGTGACCTAACTTGACCTTAATTAACTCGAGACCGTGAACGACCTGACCTCAACATTTTCACCAAGCATGTCAAATTGATGTAGGAACAGATATGCCAATATTCGGCCCGCTGTTGCACGCAGTTTTTTTTACTATCCGCGGAAAACCTAATGGGGGTGTAAAAAGATCCCCCCATACTGCGAGGGTTAAGATGCAAACCCAAAGATGTTTTAAAACGTACTTCGCCTAAATATGTATGTAGGGCACCAGATGTTCTCACCCTCGGTTGCCTAGTTCTCTCACCCTCTAATGCCTAGTTACAAAGTGTGTCTTATACTAGCTGTCTTAACTCCTAACCTCCAAACCGTAGTCCTATCCCATCTCATTAGAATGGTAGAAATATGTCTAACCGAAGTGCCAATCCCTTTGCAAGAACATATTTTCCCGAACGCGTGTGCCGGCCGCCCGCCGCAAGCCGAGTCGTCCGGGGCCAAGTGGCGCGGACACCTCACTCCGGCACCCTGCCGACCTTGCACCAAGTTGCAAACCTGGGTGGTGTCAAGTTGCAAACATGAGCGCATCACATCTGCACTGCAACTTTCGGCTTGCTCACACTTTATCTGCACAGTACACACATACAATCCTGCTGGACACCCACGGTCACATATATAGTGAAAACTGAGGATGTCGAGAAAATTCGTCAGGAGACTGGTAAGCATCTGACAATGCTCCAGACGGAGTTTGAAAACCGAGGACGTCAAATATGTTCTCGGTATTCACTTCACGTCCTCGGTTCCCAGGTGTGCAAACAGAAAATGGCCTCGGTATGCACGAAGTACAAGTGCACACACACACACACACACACACACACACACAGCCGTGATGCGCAGCGGCTCCCAGTAAAACAACAAAGTCGTGTTACGAAGAGCAAAATGGTCGCCAAATTTGGATTCATGTTATAAAAAATGCCATGCCTTTTTGTCGAGGTCATCCAAGGTCAACCAAATCAATGACCTCGCTTCACCTTGGGAAGGTCACCGGTAGGATGTCCGTTGGCGTTAGCGGCAGGTGGTGACGTCAATGAGTGACCTCGCTTCACCTTGGGAAGGTCACCGGTGGGATGTCCGTTGGCGTCAGCGGCAGGTGACGACGTCAATGAGTGACCTCGCTTCACTTTGGGAAGGTCACCGGTGGGATGTCCGTTGGCCTCAGCGGCAGGTGACGACGTCAATGAGTGACCTCGCTTCACCTTGGGAAGGTCACCGGTGGGATGTCCGTCGGCGTCAGCGGCAGGTGGTGACGTCAATGAGTGACCTCGCTTCACCTTGGGAAGGTCACCGGTGGGATGTCCGTTGGCCTCAGCGGCAGGTGACGACGTCAATGAGTGACCTCGCTTCACCTTGGGAAGGTCACCGGTGGGATGTCCGTCGGCGTCAGCGGCAGGTGATGACGTCACGTTGGCGTCAGCAGCAGGTGATGACGTCACGTTGGCGTCAGCGGCAGGTGGTGACGTCACGTTGGCGTCAGCGGCAGGTGGTGACGTCACGTTGGCGTCAGCGGCAGGTGGTGACGTCACGTTGGCGTCAGCGGCAGGTGATCACGTCAATCACCTACTCGCATTAAATGCAGCACAGCAGCAGAACTACGATGTCAGCAACAATACACTAAACATGCGTACAGACGTGACATCTGTTTGGTTCGGCGATAATTTACTTATTTATTTATTTATTTATTTCACAATACATGCCCTCCACGTATAGTGGCTATTATGGACAGTCTGGGTATAACACAGATATTTACAAAGAAAGGATAGATTTGTGGTCAATAGTGGGAACACATGCGCAACAAACATTCATACACCAACATAATACAATACCCATATCACTCTGCACTACACACACCGTGCTTTCAACACGAGCTGTAAACGAGTAGTTTATGGAAGTGATATGAAAGCGATGGCCTAAATGTGAGTGCATGGTGTACACAAATATATTTTGTAAGTTTTTTTGTGACTAGTGTTGCTCGTGGAGATAAGCTCGTACACGCTTCTTGAAGTTAGACAGCTTCAATGTTTTTGTTTCAGTAGGGAATTTGTTGTAGTGGAAGACAGACGAGTAGAGAAATCTCCTGCGGCCCGCCTCTCTGTGTATGGCTGGTAGGTGCAGGTGGTCGTCTGCACGCGTATGACGGTTTCGCAGGGTAGAGTTTGCAGAGATTTGACCGGCAATGTGCGTTGGCTCACCCGTCAGAATGATCTTGTGGAGCAAAGTAAGGCTGTGAAATAGATGCAGATCAGCTGCGGTGAGAAGACCCAACTCGTTACGGGCATCAGAAATATGATCAAATTTCCGTAGACCTGACACGACTCTAGTGGCGAAGTTAATGATTTTATCTAGTCTGTGGATGTTTGCTGCCGACCCGTTCCCAAAAACAGATATGCAGTAGCGGATATTGGATATAACTAGGCTATTGACTATAGTGAAGAGGGTACTGGTTGGCAGATGGTGACGCAGATGGTTCAGGGCCATAAGGAATCCAGTGCACTTGCGGACCACGACAGCTACATGGGAATCCCACGACATGTGGCGGTCAAATATCACCCCAAGGTTCCTACACGAATGACTTTCATATATCACAGCGTCCCTAAAGCACACTCGTATCGGGGTAATATTGCGAAGATTCTGACGCGATCCGAACGTGAGAAGCTGAGTTTTGGTCGGGTTTACCTTCAAACCGTTATCCAGGAAGTAGTCGTATAGTTGGTTCAGACATGTCTCCATCTGATTTATCAGATTTGGGAGATCAGATTTGCGACCGGAGATGAGGACCTGGGTGTCGTCTGCGAACTGAGTGACGTGTGCTACCGGGACGTGCAAACTGAGGTCGTTCGAAAAGATGCAATAGAGGAGTGGACCTAGTGATGAGCCTTGAAAAACACCTATGTTGTTAGGAAGAAAGGAGGAGAGATGCCTGTTTCCGCGTTGATCTGAGATGCTAACAGCCTGCGTGTGACCTCCCAGATAAGCTTTAAACCAGTCAGTATCAATTCCATGGAGTTCTAGTTGAGTGAGCAGTTTGGTGTGATCTATTACGTCGAAGCATTTACTGAGGTCAAGAATGCAAAGGAGAGCTACTTCCGAACGGTCCATTGCTGCTAGTAATTTGTCCGAGACTGAGATCAGAGCGGTTTCCGTAGAGTGGCGTGGTCTGAAGCCGTGCTGAGTTTGGGCCAGTAGGTGGTTTGCGTTCAGGTAGTGATAGAGTTGCTTCTGCACTACCCTTTCTGTGATTTTGGCGATAACCGGAACCAATGAGATGGGCCTAAAATTAGAGGGATCCGAAGGATCTCCTGATTTGTGAATGGGAGTTACTATTAACTGTTTCCAAGTGGGGGGGGATATCAGCTGTAGTCAGGCATGTGTTTATAATGTCGAGCAGCACTTCTCCGATAAAAAGAACAGAAATTTGATGACCTTAATACAGATCCCGTCGGGTCCGCAAGCACTTGTGCTCCTCATATCCATGACAATTTTGGTTAGCTGTTCGAGGGATATGGGTGATACTTTATAGGAGCTGGTAGAGACGCGCGATAGCCGGCAACTGGGAGGTGTGTGTTCAGACATGTTTGCCTGGCGTTTGACCTCTGCTGATACCTTAGGTCCGACACTAACAAAGTATTTATTTAGATGCTCAGGTAGGACCTGGGGTTGAACTGTATGAGAGCCTTTTTTGGTGTCGATAATGGGCTTAATAGCACGCCACGCAGCCGATGGACCTTTCTGTGATATCTTTCTGCTAATATCGTCCCTACAGTCAGCTCTAATAGCTGAGCGAACTTGTCTGTTAAGTATTTTGTACGTGCTTCTATCTTGCAAATGGAGAGCTACATTTCGCCGGTGCATGAGCTGTTTGGTAGCTTCGCTGACATATGGTGCTGTTGGGTTCCTAAGTTTGATGTTTCTGAGGGGTAGGTGCTCGTCGAGAATAGGTGTCAGCAATTTCAGCAGGGTGTCCCATTTGTCCGTTACTGAGATGCGCCCAGTGACCTGTACCCAGTCGATCTCACCAAGGTCAA